>RCUC01069246.1:0-11098 GCA_003697995.1 Taxidea taxus jeffersonii | reverse complement strand
CTCGGAAGTCACCCAGTCACGCTTGTGCGTGATCTCGTCCCATCTTCAGAGCCACCCCGTGGGAGACCCTTATTCCCGTCCCGCCGAGGGGAGGCTGAGGTTCAGCTGATGTGTCCAAAGTCGTAGATGTCCTGAAGGTGTGGCTGGGACCCCAAGCATCCGCAGTCACAAGTTTCATCGTCACGCTGTGTCTTCTCCCCACGAGAGTCGCCCAGGGGACTCAGGGCAAGAGCTGGGGTTGGCTCTTCCAGCCAGGGTCGGCTTCTCAGGGAAGAGACTGTGGGTGCCACAGCCTTTGAAGCCGAGCAGAGCTTCCTGAGACCCACGGAGGCAGAGGGACCCAGCCAGAGAGCCTCGGATCCGCTCGAATCCACGTCATTGCCTGCTTCTTTGTTGCCAGTGGCAGGCAGATCTGGGCAGGGGACATCCCAGGCATGTTTGGGGACCCCCCCCGCCCCTCTGACTGAAGCAGGAGGGGGCAGGGGTGGAGGGCCGTGAAGGGATCATGAAGGTAAGCTGGGCTGGCACCGATGGATCAATCTTGAGCCTTATTTTCTAGGCTGGGAGCCGAGTATGGCCAGGTATGGAACAGAAGCGGGGAGGCAGGAGCCTGGGGACAATAGAATCAAAGAGAGGAGACAAGAACTAAGCTGTCTGCTGGGGGACCCCATGTGGATCAGCCATTTATCCCCTGGATGCACTTTTTCTTTTTTTTAAGATTTTTTATTTTATTTATTTGACAGACAGAGATCACAAGGAGGCAGAGAGGCGGGCAGAGAGAGAGGGGGAAGCAGGCTCCCCGTGGAGCAGAGAGCCCGATGCGGGGCTCGATCCCATGACCCTGAGATCAGGACCTGAGCCAAAGGCAGAGGCTTTAACCCACTGAGCCACCCAGGCGCCCCTCCCTGGACGCGCTTTTAAACTAAGCTGCTTTCCACCTCCCCAACTCAAAAGCTCGCTGAGGTCAGACAGAAGAACACTCTTCTTGGGCGTTCACGGAGCCACAGGTCACACCTACCCGATGATTAGATGCTCCCTGGCGAGAGCATCAGAAGGGCCTTTTGCACTCATGAAGTCACAAGGGATGCCTGGAAACCGGATGGAAAGACCAGGGCCGTGTGGCGGGCAGCCCAGGCGGGCCGTGCTGGCCGTGTTCCGTCTCGCCCATGGCAGGAGTTCCTGGTGCCGCTGGACCCAGTGTGGGAATTCCAGACACGGTGGGAGTGCGCGGACGGGCCCTGAGATGGTGTGACGCCGAGTGAGGCGCACGCAGACCTCCACGCTTTCTGTCAGTGCGTTGTCCAAGTCAACGCCGACAGTGGAGACGACTCTGTTTGGGGGAGAGGAAGCGAGGGGGGAGAGAGGAAATGGGCAAGGCACTAGCAAGAGCAGAAAGGAAATTTGATTTTAATCTTCCAATTAGCAACGATACCGATCCTATTAGCCCACTAATTACTCAGCATTACCTGTGCACACGCGAGTGATTTAGAATCAACACATCACACCCTCTTTTCCCCCCCACTGCCTGTCCATACCGCGTGGGAGCCTCCGTGCGAGCGAAAGCCTGGGCCCTGCTGGGACCAGGCCCTGGGGTCCCCCATCAGAGGCCCCATATCTGTCTCCTGACCCGTCTGAGTTTGACGACCATAGACTATGTGGGTCTGGTTCTCTGTCGCGCCCCCAGACAAGGCACACAGAGCGGCCTCAGTGGGCACTTGGAGGAAATGCCATCCCTTTTGAATGACTCCTCGGGGCCGGCTCAAGGCATCCGCAGCCCCTTTCATGCTGTGGAGTTGCAGCTCTTATCTCCTTTTTGTAGAGGAGGGGACTCAGAGAGGTGACTTTTTCATGGGGGCCTAATGAGTGGCAGAATGGGGATCTGAGCCTATTCTCTCCCACGGACTCTCCCAAGGTCTTCTCTCCCCTGCACCTCCCTCCAGCAGCACCTGCAGCCTCCTGGACAGCCCGAGGCAGGTGGAGGCTTCGTAAGGAAGGGGGCGGACGGGAAGAAGGAGGGAGAGGGCGGTCCGGAGTCGCGAGGATCTAACATCTTGTGATTCGGAAACTCAAGGGCCCCCTGACTCAGCAGGATATTAATAAGCCCGGCTGGTCCTTGGAGGGCGGCTCTGCCGGGGAGGCGAACAGCAGGGCTGTATCCACCCCCTGCTCACACACCGCCCATAGTCACCTGTCTGTCTCGCCACACCCGGCCGGGAACGTCGTAGAGCTGGTCTGTATCTCCACCGGCCGACACAGAGCTCAGCATACGGTAGGAACTCAAAAAACAGCTGTGAAGTGGGTGGATAGATGGATGGAGAAATAATAAACTGACCCTCAAATGTCCCCGAACCACCACTGCTGGTTCCCCTCCCCGCTAATCGTCTGTGTAAGTGTGCACAGGATGTCCTCGGGCCGTGCAGGGGGCTGAGACCAGGCCGCACGCCCTCCTCCACAGGCAGCATTTCCCAAGCACCTATTCGTGTCTCGTACAATTCTGGGCTGTCCAAGCGGCGGACCCAGACTCATCCGCTCCCTCCCGATCGGGGAGAACGATGTGAGGTCGAGCATGTCCCCAAATCCGTCCCCAGAGAGCCAGACCCCTCGATCGCAGCACTGGGTCCTGGTAAGCTGGGGTCCTGCTCCACACAGCCCTGTGGGTCATCCAGTGAACTGGGCCCTGAGGGGTGCCTGGGAGTGGGGTCTCCCGGAAGCCAGCCACAGGGGACCCCGTGAGACAGCAGAGAACCGCACGGCGGGCATCTGGGCTCAGAGAGCGGGGAGGGGGTTTAGCCAGCAGGGATCATTAGGATAGCTCACGACCCGGAGGCCCCAAGTGCTGACCCATCCGACCATTTGTACTGGGTGACCCCAGACTGTGGCCTTGGTACAGAACCTGCCAGACCGGCAGTTCATCAGAAAATGCTTGTGCTGGGAGGACCCCCTCACTTGCAACCATGAGGGTCCTGAGGCCCGGCAAGGGAGTGTGGGACTCAGGCAGTGTCCCAAAGCTCACAGGGACACATTTGGGATGAGAAGCTCTGAGCCAGTGCGGTACAGGGTTGGGGGGGGGCAGCCAAGAGCATTGGCTGTGGGGTCAGGAGGGTCTGAGGTTGAGTCCGAGCTGTGTCACTCTCTGAGCCTCAGTTTCCCCATATGTAAGGTAGAGGCAAAGAAAAGAACCTTCCCCTTGAGGTTGGGCACGCGGTCTGTTATCAGCTGATAGAGCTTTCTTCCAACCAACCCCAGTAGTCTCTCCAAAACTCTGCTGTCCAGGGTCACCATGGCCGCACATACGGGCCAACAGGGGAGCTCAGGGGATCAGGGAAATCCCAGGGAAGCGGGGTTTGGAAGAGAGAGGGTCGTGCTCCCAGCCCTACAGGGGATGGTGATTTGAGCTGGCCTCAGGGGACAGTTCCTCCGCACAGTGGAGGACACGAGTGATTCCCTATGATCCCGGACCGCGCAGTCGTTTGGTCTGGGACTTCAAAGCAAAGCTGGCATTTCCCCTTTGAGGTACATGAGCTGAGCACATCCTATCGCTGGAGGCTGTGTGGAGTCAAGGGCCAACCTGGCCCGTAAGCCTGATCCCAAGGGGGGCCCTTGCAGCCCTCCGAGCACACCCCGCAGCATCAGTTAATTGTTTCATTATGGAGTCCTCACAAGGAGCCTCTGAGGCGGGCGCTGCTGTGGACCCCACTGTACGGATGGAAAAATGAGGGGCAGGCAGGTGTCCAAGGGAACAAGCCGCAGTGTGGGGATGCTAGACCCGGCTGTCGGGGTCAGCAGCTCTGCTCGTAAACGCCAAAGCTAAGTGCAGATGTGGCCAGAGAGCCTCACTCTGGGTCTGAAGACGGTGCCTGGCGGGGGGCGGTCGCCCCTTGCTCGGCAACCGGAGGCCCCACAGCGATGTCCGGAGCAGTGAAAATAGCTGGGAGGCCCGAGGCAGAGGGATCCGCGCACAATGCCGACACATCCGGATTCGGGAATTGCCGAGTCCAGACGAGGAGGAGATTGATCTGGAGCTTGTGTTTTTCCAGATTAAAAAATAATAATAATAATAATGAGCATTTCTGGGAGTCCTCCACCACGTGGGACGTCAGAAGCCACGCCCTTCCGCCTGGCAGATGACACAAAACGCAAAGCATGCGGTCAGGTGACCGGCCGGCTTGTCGTCCCCAGCCCTGGACACATCTGTTAGTGAGAAGGGGGAGCAAGAATGGGACCAGAAGGCAGAAGCGTCAGGAAGACCCCAGTGAAGACAAAGGCTCATTGGGACCTCTCGGAGCGGGAGAAGCCCTCCTGGGAGCGGGGTCTGCGTGGGTTAAGTGTGGACATCCTGGAGGTCATGGGTGACACACAGCAGTCCACCGAGTGAGGGCAGGGCGTCAGCTGCGAACTGTCCCCATCCGTTAGGCCAACTGCTGTTAGGAGAGAAATCAAAGCGGGTTTCTGGGATCAGGAGGCATGCTTCATGCGTGATGGTGCCTGCAGCTTCCTGGGGGCCTCATCCCCAGGCCCCACTGTGGGCAGAAGAGCTTGGCCAGGAGTGATGGGGAGAGCCAGAAGTTCCCAGAGGCAACTTCGACCCAGGAAGATTTCTTTCTCTCCCTGAGAGCTCTTTCGGAATTTCCGGCCTCCTTGGGTCGAAGCGACTCTTGTTCATGGTTGGTCCCCATGCGGATGTCGGTCTGCCCAGGACTCAGCCTGTCTGCTTGGTGGGGGACGTGAGCCCCTCCAGGGTCCCTGCGCTCATGGAGGAGCAGCGGGGAGCCGGCCGAGGTGGTGCAGCAGGTATTACTATAGCTGGGAGAATTATTTTGTGATCGGCACATATCGGAGAGAAAAACCGCATCAGCCAGCCAGCCATCTGGAAGCCTGGATCACCTGGTTAGTAAGAAAGAGAAATGTTTTCCTCCAGGCAAGGAGTCCGGGACGGGAACAACGAGCAGTTTTCTCCAGCTGACACGGCCTTTTCCCTCGGACTGCCGGATTGCTGCTCTGATTCGGCTTCCCTCTCCTGGCTGGTGTGGACCCCCACCCACCTCCAAACACCCCTCACGCCAGGCAGCCCCGCCAGCTGCCTGCACACCCGGCGAGCACGGGGAGGGCCCAGGTGTAGGATTGTACCTGCAAGAGTGGGCGTGGCTCCTTCCTCAGCATCCCCAGCTCTCCTGCCCGCCACAGCTGGGAGGGACATCCCATGTGCACGGGGAGAGGACCGGGTGGGGATGGGGTGGCCGTTCAGCCTCCCGAGAGTGGATTTCGAACTGTGGGGATTTTGAACCCCTTTTGCTAGAGGATCTCCCTGGGCCTGGAGGAGCGCTGGGGCTGGTTTCCCACCCACTTCCCAGACTCGAACAGAGGAGTCCCCTCTCCCGGTCCCCCGGCTCCCACAGGGTCCTGGACTTGCCCTCGCAGAGATGCGCCGGGGACACTCGCCAGAGTCAACATTTACTGAGCGTTCACTACGACCAGAGCTGAAGATTCCTAGGCCTCTCTCCAAGAACCGCCCCCAACACCTGCAGGGAGTAGGTGCTATGATCCTCCCCACTCGTCAGATGACAAAACTGAGGCTGGGAGGCTGGGAGTCAAGGTCTGGATGTTCTGGTTCTGGTAGCTTCCTTCCTCCCATGCAAGAGTTAGGTCTTGCCTCTGCAGTTCACTTGGATTTGTCTAGTGTTTTCTGGCAGCTCTGGCAGCGGGCACACTTACATTGGGCCTTGTACACGCGTGTGTACACGTGCGCGCGCGCACACACACACACACTCATACTTTCCCAGACTCAGCCGCCCCCCTAGCTTGACCTATGTCTGGCACATAGTAGGTGCTCAGCAAACCTTTATGAGGTGCACGGGCACCTCGGGCCTGGGACATGAATAATCTGAAGGTGGGACCCAGAGGACTTGGGATCACTTGCATCCCCAGGCCTGGTGGGGTGCCGGCACACAGTAGGCGCTCAGCGGGTACCCCACGGTCTCCTGCAGGGAGACGTCTCCACAGATGGAAGCTGGCGGGGCCAGGGCAGTTACTTGCCCCCCCCACTGAGACGGGGAGGCCATTGGTCCTTGGGATCCTCCATCTCGCAGACCTGAAGGATTCCCCCGGAGACTCCGGAATCCGCAGGGGTGAACAGCAGCAGGCTAGAGACCTGTTCACTGTCAAAGGCACTCTAGGCTCCGACTGGGCTGAAGCTCAGGCTGCCCGCTGGCCTCCCCAAGAACTGGGGTGGGGGGGCGTCCTCCTCGCAGCAGCCTCCCCCCACCAGCTCCCAAAGGAGCCAAGCAGCTGTGCCTGGAGGAGCCCGGCTCTTCCTCCTGGGCTGGGGTTCACCAGCACCATCCTGCCATGCTGCCTGGGGCTCAGGGATGGGGCATTCTCATGAGGATCCCGGGATCCCAGCAGGGCTTGGGTTTGGGGGAGAGACCGTACACCAGAGAGCCCAGCCATGAGACCTGAGTTCAAATCCTGACTCGGTCTAACCGAATCACCCAGGACAGGCTCCTCAACCTCGGCATTCTCATCTGAACAATGGAGAGGATAAGAGCATTTTCACAGGGTGGTAGGAAAGCAGAAATGTGAGAACATCCGTAACGTGCTGAGCACCATGCCTGGTGTGGAATACCAGAGCCACCTTGTGTTTCTAGAAGCCAAACAGGTCTCAAGCATGAGCTCATTAAATCCTCCCACCAAGCCAAGGCATTGGATACCATTGTTATGCCCATTTTCCAGAGCAGACAACTGAGGCTTGGCAAGGTGAGCCCACGACCCAAGGTCACACAACTAGGAAATGAGCCAGAGTGTGAGCCCAGGGCTGCTTGTCTCTGAAGCCTTGAACGCCAACCTTTACTAGAGCATGTGCTCATTTAAGACCTGGAATTAACCCTCAAAGCTGATTGGCCATCCCATTTTACAGCGGATAAAACCGAGGCCCAGAGACGGGAAGAGAGCAGTGCGGTCACAGGGCTGCTGCTGGAACCGGGCTTCCAGCCCCCAGTCACTGCTCCCATTAACCTAGCACTTCCTATGTGCCAGGAATGAAGCCTTCCATGGGTATCATTGCATGTCGATTTTATAATAACCCTAGGTGGAAAGATACTTGTATTAATCCCATTCTTTGTTTGGGTAAACCAAGGCAGGGAGGGGCAGTAGTTTACTCAAGGTCACACAGCTAGTTAACAGGAGAGGTAGGACTCATACCCAGCGAGCCAAACTCTAGAGCCCTCCTCCAGGGCCCCTGCTGCACAGCCCATCCACTGAGCCCAAGCCAACGTTGCCCAGCGATTTGGGTCCCAGGCAGAATTACCTGTCAGGAGAATGGGGTCTGCAAGGCCCCCAGGGCACGGCCACCCCCAGGCAAGGCAGGGTGCAGCAGGAGCCCCGAGCTGGGAGAGCATGGCATGAGCTACACTACCCAGGGAGACAGGCACGGAGCCGGCAAGCCCAGTCTGCCTGAAAACCATTAGCCCCCTGCCTCTGCGAAGAGAAGTTTTTCCAACAAAATGCAGGCGAGCAAAGAACACGTTCTGCTTTATGTGTCTCTTATTGTAGGCAGTGCACATCTTGGGAGATGTGTGGATGAAAGGCACCATATAAAATGCAATCAATTATGAATCACCATTACTGAATTAATCACATGTATGATTAATACAGTAATAATAATTAATGGGACTTTGGTCTGGAGATTGGAGCGGAGAACTGGCAGGGAGGAGCCAGGGTGCTTCTTGGAAGGCTCTGCCGCTGCCTGAAGGTGTCACCTTGGGGAAGGCCCTGGGCTTGGGCCTTGGTCTCGCTCCCCCTGCCTTGGCTGTAGAAGTAAGGGGCCCAGGGATGCCTTGAAAACCCCTGGATGGTCCTGGGCTAGTTCCCTGGGTCTTAACTCCTCACAGCTGCACCGCAACTGCTCAAGGTCAGGGGGACAAATCAAAATATTGGTCTGGCATAAAGGAGGCAAAGGGTGAAAACACAATGGGGTGGTCTTCAGCTTTCCCTTGACTGTAACCAATAACGTGAGCTCATTTTTATCTGTCCGTCCTTCTGTCTGTCTGCAGCAGGATTTGCCTTCTCTCAAAAATCCCAGAGGGCCTGGACCTCATCTGCTACCTCTCATTGCAAAGCTACTAGATCCTTTTTGCATGTGACTATAATTCCTTATTACTCGTCTACCTCATCCATGCAGATTTCCTCATTGTACAGGAGTCAAGCAACACGGGGGGATTATGTATGTAATAAAGCATGTCACCCCCCTCATGTCTCCTGTTCATACTTTGGTATCTTTATTTTATATGTAGCCTTAAAAAAACATAGATGGAATAAAATTAAATGCATTGTTCTGCAGACGCTTTTTGGGTACTAAGATGTGACATACACAGTTCAAATTAAAACTGCATCTCAGAGCCAAAATCCCGCAAGCAAGTAACCGAGGAGGGTGGTTGGGCTTCTCAGGAGGGGGGCGGTCAGCAACAAGGATTTTCATCTTATTTCATTTTATTTTCGTGGGGGGAGGGGAGGCTCATTAACCCTTTCCTGCCCCTGGTGCTCAGCTTCCTTTCATTACCACCAGGAAGAGGTCATTTGTCATAAGGTACCCTGATGAAGTTTTAAAATGAACGTCTCTTGACCACCTGGTCCCTACATGGCCAGAATCCTATTTGTTTTCCATCTTTATAGTTCACTTGACAGGACCTGCGTCTTCTGGATCCTGCCTGGGGCTGCTGTCAGGATCATCGAAAAGGGACCACCCTCCCGGGCCAACCTCTCCTTATGCAGATGGGAAAACTGAGGCTGACAGCCGGTAAGCGATGACCCCATGCCACATACCTAGTTAGGGGCTGAATGGAGAAAACCCCCAGACTCAGGTCAGTGCTCTTAATACCGTCCCGTAATTTCCAGGGCCTGGAGATGGGGAGGCCAGAAGATAGTTTCCAGATGGATCCCTGAAAAAGTTTGTTGGCATCAGCTTCTTGGTGATGCAGGGAGGACAGGGGAGAGCAGGACTGGAGAGGTGTTGTAACCCATTGTTTCCAATGGCCCAGAGCTTTGCCTGTGTGTCCCTTAAAGCATAACAAGAGGACACGCCCCAGCCCCTCCACTGGCCGTTCCATCCCCGAGTCAGTGATGTTGGAGGAGCAGGGCGTTTCCAGGAAGTGATGACCCTGCCTGGGGGCGACAGCAGGCTGAGGACCGACCTGGGTCATCACTCACCCTGCCTCCACGGAAGCCCCACACTGTGCCCTTCACTGCTGCCTGCACACCTGGTGCTTGCAAATCAGATGGCTGGGGTCTGTTCAACACCGAGAAGCCTCCTCCGACTAGATGCTTTGGGGCCAGGGAGCAGGTGACCAGGCTGGCACCAATCTGCTCTCCGAGGCAGCTTTGTGGAGGGAGCCCCTCTTCAGCGGGAGGGTTCCGAGAGCCAGAAAGGAGGAGGCACTCGAAGGCCTTGTTCTGACCCCTCCTTGGAAAAGGAAAGATTCACATCTCACAAATGGGTAAACTGAGGCCCCACTCTGTGCTGTGCCCCAAGTTAACTGGGAAGCCAGGCAGTGGCAGAGGACCCCCTGGGAGCCAGAGAGCCCTGCCTACAGGCCAGAGTCTTCCTGGGCTATGTGACCTTGGGCAAGCTACTTACCATCTCTAAGCTTCATCTCTAACTTGGGACTTTGCTAACAGGAGTTAAGTCATGGGTCTGTTGGGAATAATCAGTGGCAGATACACAAAACCCGGTTTGCATGAAGCGTGGCGTAAAACAGGTGTTCAAGAAATGTTAAATTATTGTTACTGTTATTATTATTAAAGCAGATGACAGTCTCTAATTCTGCATCATCTGCCTGCTTTGCGACAAGAGCCGAAATGGTTCTCAGCAGTACGGCCCCTCTCCAAGCTAAGGGGGGAACCAAGGGCAGGGAAGGGTCAAGGTGGAGGTAAAAGGCGGCAGAGGGGTGGGGCACTAAGGTGCTCTGTCTTGCTCCTGTTCCTGACACCCTCTGTGACCTTGGACCAGTCCCTCTCCCTCTCTGTCCTCAGGCTTTGTTCTCGATGCATCCGAACAGCAGGGCTGGCTGCCTGAGCCCTGCAGTGGGAACCCACCCCGGAGGAGGAGGAGGCCAGGAGCACCTGAAATCCACATGTCCCCCCTGGAAGATGGAGGAAGCTCTCTGCACAGCCCTGGAAGACAGCACCGGCAGGAAACCTCCAGGAGGGTTCAAGAGCCCAGGGCTGCCCAGTGTTGCCAACTCCTTGGCCTCTGCCAGGGCCCCCTGCAGGAGTCCTCCCGCACCCCTCCCGCCCTCTCACCAGGAGTGAGGCCCCTCCTGCCCCCCTACTCTGCGCTCCCTCCGGAGCTGGCTTGGCTTCATCAAAAGCAGGGCCCATCAGGGTGGAGGCGGCCGTGTGTCAGCTGGTATGCAGGCTCTGGTTGTGCGCTCAGATCGCTCCCCCTCCCCATCTCCCCAAATCCACCCACCCAGCCCTTTACCCACTGCTTGGGGCCTTCTGGGTGGCAGCACTTCACAGAGGGAGTCAGAGCGGCAGGCTTGAGCCCTTGACTGTTGGGGGTGGGTGGACTGACTCACTTGGCCCCCTCCCTGGGGCCGATGGGGCAGCCCCCACACCCCTGGGCGCTGGCACCCCGTCAGGCCCCAGGGTTTTGGAAAAGGAAGCTGCAGCCCCGCGGCGCCTGACCCGGGCCGGCCGAGGATGCGCCCCGCGCGCACGGACCCGCCGGCCCCCGAGCCGGGAGGAGATGTTTAGGCAGCGACCCCCCAGAGCAGGCTCGCTCCCGCCGCCGCCTGCTGGGGCCACCCTGGCCGCGGGCCCGCCGGGACGCCCCTGCTGGCGGCGCCCCTCCCCGGGCCGCGGCGCGTCCCCCGAGTCTCGCAGTATTTCCTTCCTGCACCTTTAAGAAGACCGTTGCTCCGTGGTGGGATGGTGTGTTAAAGCCACACAGAGGAAGTTACGCAGCCCGGATCAGACCGAGAGATAAAAGCCCCGATGGTGATCGTGAGAGATGGCAAGAGGATTTAGCCCCGGCATTAACTTGGAGCGGAGTGCAGGGGGGCGGTGAAGCGCCCCGCCATCTGGCCCGCGCCGCGCGGGGGGG
>RCUC01069244.1:0-10014 GCA_003697995.1 Taxidea taxus jeffersonii | reverse complement strand
ACCGTCCTCCGGAGGAGGGACCCAGTGGAGTGAGAAAGACTGGTGAGAGGCCAGGACACTGGACACCGGTCAGTCCGCAAGCATGTCTGGTGTCTGGCATCAAAGACTTTATTCCTTGCCAGCGGCAGTGACACTGAACAAAGAGGGACTGTCTGACGTGTTCTCAGGACCCCCAGCAGATGCCGAATTCGGTGCTCTTTCCCTGGCTCTGTACAGAGGAGCCTACGTGTGTTTCTGCCTGAGCGTCTGCCTTCTGAGGCATGGTGGGTGGCTGTCTTGCCTTTGTTGTCAAATCTAAAACCTTATTTGGCTTTCTAGATATTTCACCCGCTGCTGCTTCCTGAAGTGACCTAGCTTTCTGTTCAGTAAGCTTGTTTACATACTGTATCAGGGATTTTATGATACTTGAAAATTCCTTAGGAGAAGAAAAAGGTTGATTGCCACACTGCCTGTCCCATGCAAACTGTAGGTTCGAACCCACCTTGTAAAAGCAGAGAATGCGTTTTCAGAAGCATGTGGTTGGGGAGAGCCAGTTTGCAGGCTCTTGCTTCCGGAAGATTCCGCGTCTTGGATGCTGTGTTCACAGAACTTCAACAACCACCCAAAGGAAAAGGTGATTGAAGGGTAGACAAGGGTTTACCACTAACAACCCCCACCTCCCTCCACCATGGGCTTAATTATGCACGAGGTTAAACCCAGCCGCGGCTTTGAGTTTGGCTAATAGGGAAGGCTAAAACTGTGGACTATTTGCTTCATGCCAGCTGACTTGGGGAGTGGGCTCGTGCATGGGTATATGTCACAACCACTGACAGGCAAGCGATTGGTTGGATCGAAAGCCAGTATTTGGGTCCCCGCCACGAATGGGCTCTCAGGAAGACTCTTGTAACCATGTGCAATATGTTTCTATTCTGACTCATGGCTAGTGCTCATTGTTTTGTTTGTTGTGTTTTTGTTTTTTTGGCTGGTTTGGGGCCAGGGGAACACGATGTTCACCCATCAGAACTGGGAGGCGCAAAGAACCACAGAAGCAGTTTTTGTTTGTTTGTTTGTTTTAAGAAGAACCCATCTTGGTTTTCTTGGCTTATGAGCCAGTCCAGGAGACTGGCTCGGGGCCTGCCAGGGAGGCGGCTGCATGCTGCTGAGTTGGATCCGAAGGTGATTTCCAGAGCGAGTGGAAGCTTCTTCGTAGAAGCAGAATAAGAAGAGGTGACATGGATAAGGGCACTGCTTCCCCTTTGTCACGCGAGTGTGGGATAACTACACGTTCGTTTGTTGCTTTTCTCTTTTTCGTTTGCCAACCTCCTTCTATTTATGTGAGACTGGTTTGGATTCCAAGTTAATGTGTCCGTCTGTTCTGGGACTGGGGCTTGTGAGGGGGCCCCCAGTAGAGCTCCCAGCCAGCCCAGCCCCAGAAGAAGGCGTCCTGCAATAAACATGTCACCTGCTCTTGGTCTCTGTTCTCTTCCTGCCCTTGTCCTCTCCGCCAGCCCCGGGGGTGTCTTCTCTCCTGCTGGGAGGTTGATGGGGGGCCAGGGGGTCGGGGTCGGTGTGGGCAACATGAAACTGGGTGCCGTGGAGCTGGGTGCTGCCTCCCGAGTTGGAGCTGGGCCTCCCTGGGGACCCCTCGGCAGGAGTTAAGATTGGAGACCCTAGCTCTACCAGTACTGGTCACGATTCTCTCTCCACGGAAACGGAACCCGTGACGTATGTAGCCAGAGACATGCGTTGTAAGGAATTGGCCCACCTAGCTGGGGCTGACAGGTCAGGAACTGTGGAGGACGGGCCAGGAGGCTGGGGTCCAAAATGTGTGGGGCAAGCCAGAAACTCATAACTTCTGCGACGGTCTCTGGGGAGAACTCCTTCTCCAGGGGACCTGTTTTTGCTCTCACAGCCCTTACCTGATGGCAGGAGCACCCCCGACCCTGCCATGCACACACACAGAGAGTAGTCTCCCTTACTTAAGGCTTACTGATCAGAGTGTCTCGGTCGCATCTACAAAGTGCCTTCCCGGCGACACCTGGACTGGGGTTTGACGAAACGGCCGTGCACTGCAGCCTGGCCAGGCGACCACATATGACTCACCACAGCCACTTACTGGCTGTCGGGAGGCAGCTGCCTCCACTGCTCTGAGCCTCTGTCTTCTCGCCTGTTGAAATGGGGATGATAACACTCACCTCAGAGGGTTCTCCTGAGGATTAAGTGATGTATACATGCATGTCAGAACCAAACATGAAGTCCCCTTCAGGATGCACCATTGTCTTATGTGCCAGTAAGAGGAATTAAAGGAAAGCCTGGCAACTAGACCAGGGCACAATGTTTAAGATACTGCTGATGAAACACTGCACTCTTCTGTCAGGAGGATTAAAAAGTAAAAATATGTGTACCATAGAATTGATGGAATTTGCTGTCAACATTCCTGGGGGCACAGTGTCAGCGTGGAGCTGAGTGGTTCTCACAAAGCGTGGATGCCTTCAGTGAGGACGGGAGGCATGGGGAGATACACGTTCAGGGCATGAGACTGAGGTCTGGCTCCCAGAGCTGTTTGGGAACCATGTGTGTTGACAGGGCCAGGGCTGGACTCCCCACCTGCCGTGTGCAGGCCAGGCGAGGCAGGAGGCTCTAGGTTTTGGGGATTCGATGATAAGGCAAGTCATGGCTTTACCAAGAGCACCCACTTCACTGTCCCTCTGTCTTTAGGCCTCAGTTTCTCTACCTGTTACTTTAGAGATGGTTGAGTAGTGTGGTTTTCAGCTCAAGAGGGGGACTGAGCCACAGAGGTCCTGGGCTCCTGCCTGCCTTAGCCCGGAGGGATCCGCTTGTACTTCTCCCACACATGGGCAGTCGGTGTTGGATTTTATTCGTGCCCATGCTGGGCAGTAGTTCGGAAAGCTTGAAAAAGCATAGAGATGCATTAAAGGCCCTTCTGGGGCTGACATCTGGTTAATTCCAGAGGTTTTCAACCCTGAGCAAGCTGCACAGTGGCGTGGGGCGTTCTCCAAGAGGAATGGGGCCTGGAGGTCTGCATTTTTAGCTGGCTTCCAGGTGACTTGTGTGTTTTCTTTGACATTCCAGTGGAGGACATTACACAGGGCCTGGTTTCTGGCCCAAAAGATGGAGTAAGGAAACCACATGCCTGTCTGAATTTCTGAGCCGCCTGAGTTCTAGACGTAGACCTTGTTCCATGCTTATTAGTTCTTTGTTCTATGCAGTATTTCTTTTGCCAAGCCGTGTGGAAGCTTGGGACATGCAGATCCATTTTCCAAGGAGGACCTGCTTCCCTTTAGGTTTAACATCGTAAATGCCTGGATTAGGGTAGGGGTCAAGGTTCCACTTCCTCATGCCTTTTGGGTTCAAACTCCCCCTCTCCTGTTCTGCCACCAGCATGCCCTTCTCCCTTCATCCTTTCCATCTGTGATTCTCAGCAGGGCCCATTCATGCTCCCTGGAGGACGTTTCGCAATGTCTGGAGACATTTTGGGTCGTCACTAGTGGGGTGGAGGGTGGCAGGCATATAGTGGGTAGAGGCCAGGGACCCTGCTGAACATCCTACAGCCCAGGATGGCCCCCACAAAAAAGAACAGTCGAGCCCCAAGTAACAGCAGTAGCAAGGTTAAGAAGCCTCAACACGTGTTACCTCCCAAAGAAGTCTGTAAGAACCCTAGTCACTCCTTACTCTTCTTATTTTCTTCATAGCTGTTAAAGCCATCTGAAATGATCTTGTTAGTTGGCTTACTTGGTTTGATGGTTGTGCCCTCAGCTACTTTCCCCCAGTAGAACATGAAGAATATTACCACCTGGTGGTGGTGGCATGAATCATAGCTGTTAGCATTTAGTGAGCATTTACTGTGTACAAAGTGCAATGCTAAGGAATTTGCTCCTCTTGTTGATAATCATCCTAGTAACCCTACAAGGTAGGGACTATTATTAGCTGTATTTTACAGATCAGAGAATGGGGACACAGAGAAGGTATTTGCAGTGGGGAAGGCAGAAGCCACAGTACACACCCTGACAGTCTGAATCTGTCCTGCCACTTTGTAGTAACCTCAGTCAAGGGCTTTGAATGAGTAAAAAGCTCTCTGATGGTCCCAGCTAGCCACTGTGCTCACCTGTTGGGGAAGACATGACAGGATAGCGGATATGCGTTCATAAAGGAAAAGGGTTGCCAGCCATTTGTTCTTCTGATTGATGATGTGGCAGGCGAGCTCACCAACAGACAGAAATACAGAAATGGCTTCTTGCACATCTGCCACAGGCTAACGTGATTTATAGCTCCATCTGTCTTCCTCCAGCAGGCTGGGATCTGGGAGGGGTTCCCTGAACCCCATGTGAAGGTGGAGAGCTGGGACCAGGTTTGGGGCTTTCCCAGAATGTCCCCTGGGAGGGGCCCTGCCTCTGGGCTGGCTCCGGCCATCCCTGGCACCACATGCCTAGGAAGGAATCTTACCAGCCCTCATTCACCTCATTCTCTGTTCCTCAGGGAAAACCTTTGTGACTTGAATTTCCGAAGAAAGGCCATAGCATTTCGCAGGAGTCTCAAGTCCAGATGCCCGCCAGGACCAGGCAGGTAGCGTGATGAGCCCGGCTGGGTAACTGACACAGCATGATGCGGTGGGTACTGTGGTGAAACTAGCATCTCCCTAGAGGATATGGCTTCTCCTCTGCTGGTCAGTCAGTACCTTTCAGGGGCCTAAGTTCCGCATTGCTGAACCTTCAGAGTTCCAGAGCCACTGGAAATCTGTGCTTTCTAGGAAACCTACTAATTTTTCATTTAATTTAAAAAATTTTTAAAAATTCTTAACACAATAGAAGACCAATAAAATACATTGTAAGTTAGAATAGTTCTTAGGTTGGAAGCGTGAAACTTCTAGTATATAGGTGAGAACATTGGGCCTCAGAGGTGGAAAGTCGAGTTTGTCTGATCTTATAGCTAGATGACCTTGAAAAAAGACACTGCTCTGCTCTGAGCCTCTGTCTCCTCATTTCTAAGGTGGGAAGGCTATCAGCTTGGGCTTATGGTAACTAAGCATGGAATGTATAGTGTCTTTATTCAACAGTGAGTTCTGTGAGAAAGAGTGTAAATAATTGGGCCTCTCCCTTCTTTGGGGACTCAGGTGAGTTTCTGAGCTTCACTTCTGACCTAGCTCTAGCTTCTAAGGAAGAACTCGAGTGGTCTGGCTTCTGCTGGGCCAGCTCTGACCAGTATTTCAGGCTGCTGCCCTGGACGGACACAATGGGCAGGATACACAGGAAGTCATTCTTTCTGCAAACATGGGAGGATTGGGACCCAGAGTAGTCTCCAAAGTCCTGTGTGGCTGGGGAGCACTTCACAGGGACAGTTCTCTAGTCTCCATCCTTTAGAGTACAGTTCAGGAGGACTGGGGTAGGGCCCAGCTATCCTTTTAAGAGGACTCTCAGGAGATGCTCGTGCACAGCCAAGTTTGGACACTTCTCCCTGCTCTAAATGCTCTAACCCTGCATGTGCCCATTCTCCCCAGTAGAACCGTAAGAAAGGCCCTTAGAGCTGTTTAATGAGCACTTACAATGTTCCAGGGCCCGTATTTGACACCTGGTCCGTGCTCTCTCTCTCTCTCAAGAGTTTGTATTATTACCACCGTTTTCCAGACCAAGACCCTGGGGTTCAGGAAGGCTCAAGGTCTCAATATGGGCAAGTGGTAGGAGTTGGTTTCAAACTTAGAAATGCCTGGCTGAGGGATCCCATGTAGCCTCCACTGCCATATCACGCATAGATGACACATATACCCGGCCACCAAAGCCCAATCACTCAGGATCTCACTCCCCGCCCTTCGCCCCGCCCCACAACAGACACGCCCACTTTGTTCTCAGGGCGTCAGGTGGGTGGTGGAGCACCACCTAGTGGTGGTCTGTGAAGAGGCTTTGGAAAGCCCTTGCTTCGCACCGGATGAGCTTGCTGGGAGGGAAGCAGTTGCCCCCCTCCCCCCGAGTGAAAGAGGTGACTCCCACGGGTCAGGATGAAAGTCACGAAGAGACTGGGTTGCAGGGCCCCCTAATTGAGGCCTGTGGAGTGGGGAGTCACTATAGCATCTGGGACAGTGCAGCAAAATGATGAAGCTCTTCTTTTTGGAAGCCCATGAACATGGGTTTTTACCCTTTATCCTTGCAACTCCCCCATGACCCAGGAAGGAGAGGTCTTATTGGTCCATGTTACACACGGACAAGGTAAGACTCACAGAAAGCCAGCAGCTTGTGCCTGTGCCTGGAGTCAAGTGAAGGAAGCAGCTAACCCTCTCATCACGCTGGTTGGGAATGACAGCGGTGATGGTGGAGGTGATGGTGGCTGGTCATGGTGGCCACAGCTACTGTTTAGTGAGCTTGTAACATGACAGCTCTACGGGTGTGTACAATTATCATCCCCATTTTCAGGTGAGGAAACCGGCTCAGAGGAATGGGTGAACTTACCCCAAGGGGACAAAGCTTCTAGGCCTTAGAAGAGGGATTCAAACCCTGTCAGTGTGTCCCCAGACTCAAAGCTGTCAACCTGAGAAAGCATGCCTTCAGAGTGACACTTTTCTCCAGCTCGCTTTACTCCATCTACCCGCCCTGCCCCAGAAGCTGGATTGAGAAGCTGTAGCCTCCATCAGGTGGCAATACCCAAACCCACATTGTTCTCAGAGACACTCTCTGCCATGTGACCGTGGGCAATTGTCTTCCCCTCTCTGAGCTGCTGTTTCCGCATCTGTGAAATAGAGTTTAAACTAGTTGAGCTCTGAGGTCCTGCTATTCGGTGCGTGTATGACTGTAACAATACTGGCTTAAGAATTTCTCCCCTGCTAATGATTTGAATTTGTCCTTGAATCAGTCGCCAAAGTAAGAACAGTCTCTCTCTCCTCTCCTCTCCTTCCTCCTCCTTCTCCCTCTCCCTACTCCCCCCTCCCCTCCCCCTCCTCTTCCTCTCTCTCCTATTCTCCCTCCTCTCCCTTTCTCCTCCTCCCTCTTTCTCTCAATCTCTCAATTTTCAGCCTAATTATGGTTAACTCTCTGTTATTTAGAGACTTATTATCCAAGCTCATTATGAGTAATTATTCAGTCTGGAGGAGAAACAGCAACACTGCTAGTTTAATTTAATGCTTACCTAGTTCACTTAATTAGCAATAAGTCTCGGCAAAACGATGGAATGCACGGGTACTGGCTTGGTGGGGGGTGGGGGGAAGCTGAGTGCTGTTCTTGGGAAGATAAACAAGTTTCAGGGCAGAATGTGGGAGGATGCAGGAGGGAGCTGCCTGTAAGCTGGGCCATGTCACCAAGGATGGCCTATGACAGTGAAAGGCTGTGCATTACACGGGCTGGAAGCGCCTTGGGTCAGGTAGCACTTATGAGGCACCTGCTGTGTGCTAGACCTTGTACAAGGCACTAGCAAACCTAATTTCTAAGGCCCCATATCTGGCACTTGGACAATCAAGATAATTTAGATGATCAGCTCTCATAGCGGGTATGTTCTCTTTTCAATAGCCTTGCAGTAATTTTGATTTCGCCGAGGACAGTGTGGCTTACTTGATGCTGCTTTTCCTGTTATATCTGTCTTCACTTAGGGAGGCCGCAGGCTCGGGGCTCTGGGCAGGCAACGAGATCTAGTTGTTGTCCAGTTTTGGCTTTTTTTATTGTTTTCATCGATTTATGGCAAATGATGTTGAAATGTAGAAGTGATGTAAAGTTTCTTTTGTAGCAAAATTAAGTGAATTGTCATACAGAAAAATATAGGGTAAGAAGTCAAGGAGGGGTCCTTGGGGGTCCAAGGAGGAAGGAGAATGGGAAAAGGACCGTTCAGTGCTCTGGGTTAGGGATTCTGTAGCCAGGGCGCAAGCCGTTCCCCTGCTCCCACTCCCATGCCCTGGACAGACAAAATCAAGCAGGGATGACCCAAAACCTTCCTCAAAATCCTGGACTCAGCTCCAGGAACCCAGCAGGAGGTCAGACCACCTTCCCCAGCCAGCTGAAGCCCCTAACAGTGTCTCCCAGGCACCGCTGTCCAAACCAGGACATCCCAGGCCCTTCCTTTCCCTCTTGGCACTCCCATGGCTCCTTGCCATCGAATACTCTCTCATTTCTCCTCAGTCCCCTTATTGGTCCTCCTGGCCCCCTCTTGTGCCACTAGGTAAACTGAGGCCCGGAAGGATGCCTCCACAGCCAATTAACAGCAGAGCCATGGCCATGCCAAAACACCTTTCTGGCCAAGTCGTGGTGTCTTCCTCCTTCATCTGCCAGCCTTGGAGGCCAGCAGCAGGGCCCTCTCCTGGAAGTGGCCCCAACCCACCACCATCTGATACTCCTGTCCTGCGGCCCACATGAAGAGTCCGTGTGTTAAAGGAGCCTTGTGTCTCCACCCTCAGAGAGCGGATAGCAAGGTGGGGCAAGGGTGTGGGGAATCGTGCCCACCATGCTTCTCGAACAGCAGGGGGTGGGGAGGTCGGGAGTATTGCTGTCCACATTCAGGCCTCCCTCTGCCACATTGCCGGGCCCACAGGGGTCTCAGGGCCAAGGTTTGCCCTGTGTAGCCATCCTTGGGCCTTTCCCACCCTTACCCAGCTAGAAACTGCCCCAAGACACCAGAAAACAAAAACAAAGACAAAGAGGTTCAGAGCAAATGGAATGTTTTCTTATTCTAGTTTTCCTGGTGGCTTTGTGGCCCCCTGTGAGGCCCACCTGGCTGCTCAGGCCAGCCTCTTGCTCACACGCTCATAGGTCACCCCTCCAATGGTGGAGATCTGAAAGAAGCAGCCAGAAAGAGGGAGTCATTGCAGGGGTCCCTAAGTGAGATGGAACACAGCTCGGGGAAGATAGGCCTCCAGTCCCAGCCGTGAGTAGAAGCAAGCAGTTCGCACCACTTCTCTGAGCCTCAGTTTCCCAGTTTGTTACACGAGCCCCTGTGTAGACTCAGCGAGGCAAAAGTGCTAAACAGAGGTTAGGGCTGATGTGGCTCTTTGTGTTGTAACCTTCCATCTGTCCACTGAAGTTCACCTACTTCTGGCACTTCCCTTGTGTTATCCCATTTAATTCTCCCAACAATGCTGTAGGGCTGTACCCATTATAGAGATGTGAACACTGAAGTCTGGAGGAGCCAAGTAACCCCCTTAAGATGGAGAGGCCACACTCAACTTCACCACACAGCATTGATGGGGCACCTGTGCTTGGTGGTGGGAAGATAGAGTTCCTGCCCTGGAGGAAGGCAGGCAAGGGGAAGCTGTTCAGTGAAGGTGCAGTGCTATGTCCCGGCTCGAGGACCCTGAGACCCGCTGTCATGGGGCATGCAAGTATCGTCCGTTGGTCCTGAGACCCAGCAGAGGAGGCAGCCTTCTCACAGGAAGTGGGTGGGTGGCGAATGGCATCTTGTGTAAGCAGTTCCCTCAAGGGCAGCCATGTGAAGTGATGTGTGATTGGCACCGGGAGCAAGATGGCATGGAGGAGGAGCAGCGAGAAGGGAGGAGGCTGGGACTTGGTCTAGAGCGATGGTGATCTGGAGGGGGAGGACGGATGCCTGTCTAATGCAGTCCCTGTTGGTGAAGGATGGAGGTTGTCCAGGATGATTCTGGGCCTCTAGGAATGGGAGATAGGTAAGCAAAACAGCTTTTCTCTGGCACCTAATCCATGTGCATGCCTGTGCCCTTGTGCATGCATGTGTGTTTGTGTGTGTGCTCGTGACAATCGTGAACTCTGGGCACTGCTCACAGCACACAGGCTCCATGGTCAGGAGCCTCTAGGAATCAGGAAACAGGTTTGTTCAGTTTAGGAAGATTGATCCTCCTCTTGGACCCAACCTGCTTCTGGTTCTCGAGCTCTGGGTCCTCCCCACACACCTCTGCTTCTGGGAGTCAGAACCCACTGGCTGACATTTAATGTAATAATGTGTCCAGAGCATTTATCAGATTTTCTAAGAGGTCAATTTCCATCCAAGAAAAAATGAATAGTCACTTTTGTTCTTTTATATATATATTTTTAAAATACTGTGCATCTCTTTAGTTTTAGATTTTTTTTTTTTTTT
>RCUC01069243.1:0-20437 GCA_003697995.1 Taxidea taxus jeffersonii | reverse complement strand
CTCGGGTCATGATCTCGGGGTCCTGGGATCGAGCCCCGCATCGGGCTCTCTGCTTAGCGGGGAGCCTGCTTCCTCCTCTCTCGCTGCCTGCTTCTCTGCCTACTTGTGATCTCTGTCTATCAAGTAAATAAAAAAAAATTAAGTTAAATTAAAAAAAACCCTTTGGGAATAGTGGTGCCGACCTCACTTTATGGCAGAAGTATTGGGAAGTGAAGTTCATCTAACTCAGATATCGTTTACAGTGTATTTCTGTTAAGGTAAGTGTAAAAAGAAAAAAAAAAGAACCCAAGATAATTTAATTAATACATCTTTCCTTTTACGTCCCTTGCACTGTGGTTTTGGATCAATTCTTATGTGTATAGTAAATGTTCATAACAAAGTAGCAATTATATCAAATAACTGATGATTTAGTGTTCAGATGTCCAGATCCAGTTTTTCACTCTCTATTTCTCAGTCCTTATTCACGTGTTTATTCTTTTTGAGCACAAAAGCACCTCTTGCATTCCCTCGTTCAATCTCATGAGGAGGTTGAATAAATAAAAGCATTGGATGGATCTCATTATTTTTGTGAACTTTGGTTTCCTTATCTCTACAGCCAGAAGAATGGACTGAAAGATCTGTAAATTTCTTTAACAATCTATAATCTATGATTTTGCAACTTATATTTTCCTTCAGCTCATTTTTTGGACTATAATCCCGCATTAAATGTGTCTGTCAAAAGCAGTGAGAGGTAGCCTTGGAGAGTTTCTATTCTATCTGTTATGTGGTTCCCATTTCAGACTCAGTAAGTAATATGAGTCTGTAAATCGCTGAGTCTTACTGGTCTCAAGTGGCATTGTCTCACTTTTCATTCAACAAATAAGAATTTACGATTGTTATGTACTAAGTACCCTAAGTGCTTTAGATGAGATAGCAAGATAACCCTGCCTCTGAAAGGATGACATTTTTCTAGGAGTCAGGGACAAGTAGATAGGTAATTCCACAGAAGTATGCCCAGGTATATACTATTGGAATATATATAAACACGTCCATTTTTAAAAGCTTCCTAAAGGACAGGAAACTAAGCAGAATGTGTAAGTTTGATGAAGAGTTGGAGGGAGTGAGGCATTGAAAAAGAATATAGTATAGTATATAGTATATAGTATAGTACCCACATTTATTAGCTGTGCAATCATAGAAAAGTTGGTTGACCTCTCTGTCCCTAAATTAAAAAAAACAAAACAAAAACAAAAGCTAACTACTAGAGTGGTGGTTATAAGGATTAAACAAGACTATTAATAAGGAAATTAAAATAAGGCCTGGTACATATTATGTTAAATGCTTAAAAAAAATATATATACATATATATTTTTAAAATATAATATCATACATATTAATATCATATATATTAAAATATATGCTTTTTAATAAAAAATACTAGTTTTGAGGGGTACCTGGGTGGCTCAGTCAGTTAAGTGTCGACTCTTAATTTCAGCTCAGGTCATGATCTCAGGGTCATGAGATGGAGCCCCATGTCAGACTCCCTGCTCAGTAGGGAGTCTGTCTCTTCCTTTCCCTCTGCCCTTCCCCCTGCTTGCACACACATGCACACACACACACACACACTCTCTCTCTCTGTCTCTCTTTCTCTCCCTCTCTCATATAAATAAATATATCTTTAAAAAACTAAAAATACATTAGTTTTGTAAGAGAAAAGAGCATTCACAAAGGCTTAGAATCAAAAGAAGGGGTGTAATTAATTTCACTTGACCATGTGCTCTTAATTGTAATCTGTGGGGTAAGAAATGATGCTGGGTAGATTAGTAGGTATCAGCCCATGAGGACCTTCTATGTCTCCTGAAGGATTTGAAACGTTATCCAATTTGCATCACATGACTGATAAAGGTCTCAGTGAATGGCCAACGAGGAGCTAGACCTAGGAATATGACTTGATTAGGTCTGAATCATAGAAAGATCCCTCTGGGGATGCCTGGGTGGCTCAGTTGGTTAAGCGGCTGCCTTCAGCTCAGGTCATGATCCCAGCGTCCTGGGATCGAGTCCCACATCAGGCTCCTTGCTTGGCAGGGAGCCTGCTTCTCCCTCTGCCTCTGCTTGCCTCTCTGTCTGCCTGTGCTTGCTCTCGCTCTCTCTCTGACAAATAAATAAATAAATCTTAAAAAAAAAAAAAAGAAAAAAGAAAAAAAAAAAAAGAAAGATCCCTCTGGCCATTGCAGGCAGAGTCCACTGGGCCAGAAGAGAGACACAAATAAGAACAGTATTGTGGTGACCCAGGTGAGAGATAAGGCTGACTCAGATTTAGCTGGTGTCACTGGGGTATTTTGAACGATATTAAAGACCACTAAAGATAAGAGATTTGGTTACTGATCAGATGTGGAGGAGGGTGCCGAAGAACAAAGCCAGGATGACTTGCACAGCCCTGAGTTAAGCAAGTAAATGAGTGGTAATATTAATCCTTGGAAGGAGAAAGCTGGGAGAGAAGAAGATCGTGGGAGTTAGTTTGGGCACACTGATCTTGCAATTTTACAACAGTGAAAGGATGACGCCTAGTAGTGTCTTTGGTCCACTGGAACCATTTGTATCAGCTCGCAAAAGGCCAATTGCTGATATTCAGAAACTTTGTGAGCTAGTTATTAAACTACTGGTAGCTTGAAATTGGCTATAGATGGAGTGATTATTCCAC
Source organism: Taxidea taxus jeffersonii (assembly GCA_003697995.1). Lineage (NCBI taxonomy): Eukaryota > Metazoa > Chordata > Mammalia > Carnivora > Mustelidae > Taxidea > Taxidea taxus. Next base: position 17,757 of record RCUC01069243.1, on the reverse strand, counting down.
AGAAATCAGCAAATGCTATAAATTATGCCTTTCTTCCTACAGAAAACAAGTGGACCAGCTTATTATTGTACCTGTTGATCTCACGGGAGAGCTCTGGCTTAGAGACATGATCTTAGTGGTCACCTGTATGTAATTAGAGCCATGGAACTGAACACAGTAACTCTAGAAGAACATGCCACATGATAAGAAAAGATAGCCAAGGGTGATGTTCTGAAGAGCATCCCAAGGGAAGTGGGCCCTGTGCAGGGATCAGAGAAGGAAAAATAGGAGTCATGAGAAACTATTATCAGAAGTCTGAGGACACAAAAGCCCAGGAAATAAAGCATTCAAGATTGAGCGGCTAGAGAGAAAAATCAAAGTATGCCTCTTCTTGGAAAGAAATTTTCTAAGAATTTATGTGTGGGTTTAAACTGAATATATGAAATAAACCACAGCCACCAAAATACAATAGGAAAAAAAATACATTGGTCAAGAGAAAGAGATTTTTTCTGCATATTTCATATAAGCAGAGGCCTTTTCTCCCTAAAAGAACATATAAATGTTGTTCGTGTTAATTTGATATATAATGATGTTACTACATGAAGCCGTTAGAATCTTTTATGACAGCCATACCGGTGTGATATGAGGGATGAGTGCAAAGGACAAGCTGTTTGCTGCTCTTTCGACTGTCACTTAGGTAGGAGTGACATCCTTGCTGTGGCATAGGGGTGCATCCGATAAACATCATTTCCTCCCATTTATGATATAAAGGACCCTCATTTCCTCATACAGACCTCATAAAAAGAGACTAAGAGCATAACTACTTTTTGAAAAGTCAGCTCACCACCAACTTTAAAAGTTTCCTTGTCTAAGTGGAATTTTCTTTTATTTAACAAAACTCTAAAAGTAACAGATAAATGTACATTCCTTTGAAAATAGGGATGCTTTTCTTAAAGAGCAAGAAATCTGAAGGCAGGTATCTGCTGCTACTGGTCTAGGACTCCAGATTTCTCTTTCCCTTTCCTGCATGGTCGCAAAATGTCTCCTGCCATGTGACTATGTCTGAGATTCCGGGAGAAGGAACGAGGCAGAAATGGGGCTATGTTAGCATATTTCTGCATGTGTTTCTTGGACAGAATTATATCACGTAGCCACCCCAGTCTAGCTGCAAGATAAGCTTTCTCAACTTCAGATCCTAAGTATTCAAACAAAAAGAGAGTTGTTTCAGGGCATCGTATGAGCCAATGTGCAGCATCTTCCTCAAGTTTCTTTCCCTTTTTTTTGAAGCAAAAATACCACAAGCTGGAGATGGTGATGGGGAATAAAGAAATCAACAAGAAGATAGTAAGAAGCTCATGCCATTAGTATAACTGAGAGCTTTCAGCTAATTCAGAAAGCTGTCGTCTAGAGGGAAACATGTGACATATGGAAGGTGCTTTGCACTCTGGGGACAGGGAAGAATGGTGAGGTGTGAAGACCAACTGTGACTTGTATCTGTAGTCAGAGTGAGGTGAGCCCTTTGCAGAACCCTACTCTTCTATCTGTTTTCATTATTCAGTGCTGCTAAGCACTACCTCAAGTGGATAGCAATAGGGACTTAACACTATTCAGGGGAAATCTGGGCTCAGGGTGTAACGGAAATCACAAGAAACTTTAAGGAACAAAAGGCTGATCCTTAAGTTAAATCACTCCACTCCTTTCACATTTCCACTCTCTCTCAGTGGCACCCAGAGAAAAGATGCTTCAGATGATGTTGTGTCCTGCAACTGACAACATCTGCTACCTACCGTAAGCACAGCCATTTGTTTGGCTAAATAAATGTGTGACCACGGGGAAATCACTCTGGCAAATTTACTGACACTGCCATGGTATTTCAGTAATAAACCTGGGAATCAACTTGCTTTAGGATACAGATTGCTGCAGCAGGATTATGCCACAGTGAGCTCTTGGAAATGAATTACCCAACCAACTAGTTTGGGTTTCTAAAATGATTCTGACTTACTCGCTGTAATTGACTAGAACTTAATGAGAGTATTATCCCATTACATTTAGTATGGCAGAGCCTCTAAATAATTCTTAAGTAATTTAGGGTTCAGGCATAATTGCAGCACTTGGATTTCTCGTAGGGGATTTTGCAAGGCAATGGCCTCCCTATTGTGTGACACTTAAACTTGGTCAGACCTGTTCTTCCTGAACCTGGGTATTGCAATTTATGTGCCTTGTCAAATTGTAGCCATTTATTTACAAATGCTTAATTTTCTATTTATTTACTTCATTAAGGGGACTTAATACCACATAGCTTCTTATATTTACATTGTCTCCCTGGATATGCATATGGGATGAAACCACAGTAAATGAATATATTAAAGTGATGTGCAGATAAAAATAAATCTCCCATTTCATTTGAACAGATACAGACACTTAATAAGCACAGTGTTTCCCCCCAGTGGTTTAGAAATATACTCCAAACCACTATATACATAAGAAATATAAGACACATGAATATGACAGTGAAAATTCTGCAATGTTAATTCCAATTAATATTTTTAACATATTGCAAGGTGTAGGTCATCAGTATTTTTTTAAAAATCTATTGTGCTCTTGTAAACTTCAGATCAATAGATATATCTATTTATAGATACATAAATATAGAAAATGAACCAGGCATTGCATTATTCTAGGTACATGATAGAGAGAGGGAAAACTTTCATTACCTTCACAGAGCTTGTAGTTACTAAACAATTTATGTTTCTTAGCTTTCAGTGGTGACAAAAGCAATCCACACTTGTTTATAAAGCACAATTTCATTGTACCGTTACATTACTTTCATCTTCCCAACAGGGAGGAATACTATGCTTAATTTTGAGAGGAAGAGGCCTGAACTAGTACCTAAAAACTGTGTGAAGAAAAAGATAAGGGAGAGCACAGGTGTTGTAAAGAAGTGACGCTGGTTTACAAAGAACTCTTGATGCCAAGCAGCCCTGCCCCTCTGTAATGGCATGGCGTGGTTGATCTCTGTAAGTAGAAGGTCACGAGAGTCAATACAGTATAGAAATGCTCCAGAGATACTTCTGGATGAAGAGAAAAAGAAAAAAAGGACACAAGGCAAACAGCCTGTAGAATAGTAGAACATGGAGGGCACTGTGCAAATTTGGTACAATTGAAGAATAGAACCTTAGTCAGTACTGGTTAGACTCACTGGGTGGTTGATACTTAGAAGTATTTTCCACAAGTTCTAGGAAAGAAAACATCTAGCCAGACATTGCATTTTGCTAAATAATATACTCATCATTCACTTCTTATTACTCAAACTTGAAAGTGAAGAAAATAAATGTATGTGGCCTTATGAGCCTTTCAGTCTTTATTAGCTTCAGACATTGGCCTCACACAGTGGGGAGGGATTTAGGTTATTAAGATAAGCTCTGACTGTGTATCTTACAGTCCATCTTCAGGGAGCCAAGGCCCATTGTACCTCAGCTTCCAGGTCTGTTTACCATAAGCAATGCTATAGCAGTGACACTCTGCTAACAGCATTCCATGGAGAACTATTCTCCCTCTATTGACTATCCTTATTCTATTTACTAGGTGGTCCAGTTATTAGAATGTTCACAAGGAGATTTTTCTAGGCTGTCTACCTTGTTTCTGTCTCCAGAAGAGTCCCCTGCAATTGGGAGAGGAATGGATCACGGCCAGCCTGCTTTAACTTCTTTCTTCCAACTTAATGTAAATTTCTAGTCTTTTATCATGAAATGATGACTACATCTGATTAGTGTAACCCTCTTTTGATGAAAAATTTGTGGATGCATTTCATATTTGGATGTGATTTGAGGGTTATTTGAATAATGCTGCGTGTAAGCTCTGAGTCTTTCTAAAAAAGAACTCAGTACCGTATCAATGAATACCAGAGGGAAGTTCCTGGTTCGCTGCATAATATAATATAGGGGCATGTTACCTAAAATATCGGTGTGTCAATAGTATACTAAGTACAAACAGTTTCAAGGTACAAGTGTGAAAGTAACTATGATTTCTGCATGTCAGCTATAAAGAACAGTTTTATAGTGAAAATAATTTTAATCCATTTTATATTTTGTGATTTGTTTACATTATAGCCCAGTATATAGCTGTTTGATGCAGTTTAGTGGTAAAGATGGCAAAGGAAATTCCATGAGATGGGTGGGTATCAGATCAGGATTAGCTGACAGATGATACATCATTAAAATCTATGCAAACAACAGGGGCTATCTACAGAGTTAGATCTGAACATCAGTTTCAAGTCTCCTTATTATTAGCTGTGAGGTTCAAGCAAAATTGTTTCTCCTCTCTGAACAGCAGTCTGCCATTTGTAAAAAAAAAAACAACAACAAACATACTCAGTCACTATATTTACTCATTCGTTTTCTTCATGTAACAAATACTTCTGGAACATCGGTTTTGTTCAAGACTTTGTACCAGACATTGGAGAAAATACAGAGAATGAGAGATTCCCTATCTTCACAGACGTAATGTGGAAGTCATTGTGAAGATTATAATGTACATGCCTTCAATAAACATTAGCTTCCTTCTTTTATCTTCAAAATGATGGCTCTCCTCACCCCCCAAATTGTTAAAGAGAAATCTATTACCTTGTCACGCCAGGAATAGACTCTCTGAAGAGTCTGAGTTTACACTACTTCAAAGCTAACTCACTTGACCTATCATGGGTTCATAGTTGCTGGCAGAAACACATGAGGCGTCTGGGTCAGAGACAAAAGATAGGTTATTAGTAGTTTCGGTAGCGCTAACTGGAATATCATCTCGGCACTTGTTCTTCAAGCCCCAGTTCCCACGGGGCAATGCCATGAAAGCAAGATCTTACCTGAACATACAATGGGGAAACATTATAGAGAAGAACACAGATATTAGAAAACCCCATTCTTATATAGGCACTGCTGGTGAATTGCTGGGAGAGAGAGATTATCTTTATTGCCTGAATACAAGCAAATCTACTCTGTAGAAGAAAGGGAGATGTTTCCATCTATATAGTCTTGGAATGTCTCCAAGGGAGAAAGACATTTCTGTCTTTACTGTTCTGGAATTTAAGTTAATCTACTCCAGAGGAGATCGCAGTTTCTCTTTCCAAAGTGGTCTTCTTATGCAATCATATTTGAGAAGATAATCTGAAACAAGTTGGCTTTTAATATCTAGGTAGGTAGAAACATGAGAGATTTATGCAAAATGATTTTCCAACACCGTGTGTCCAAATATATTACCAATTGAGTGTACCTCCTTATATTTAATTTTGAAACTTAAATTTTAATTTATCAACTTGTATTTAGTTATATAAGAATGAACATGTACATATCCATCATGTTTTAACTGAGAAAAGATGAGAGGAAAAAATGAAACAAGGTAAAACCAGCAAGGGAGACAGACCATAAGAGACTCTTAATCTTAGGAAACAAACTGAAGGTTGCTGGAGGGGAGGGTGGGTAGGGGATGGGGTAAATGGGTGATGGACTTTGGGGAGGGTATGTGCTGTAATGAGCACTGTGTATTCTATATGACTGACGAATCACAGACATGTGCCCCTGAAACAGTTAATACATTAGATGTTAATGAAAAAAAAATAACTGAGAAAATATGAGACTTTCACTTTCTCTTTATATGGAAAAAGTGTCTTTAGAGGGAGCTGTTGCCTCTTCATACTACCCTTGCTCCTTGGGGAAGTAACCAGTCTTGTTGGTTTGAATATGAAAAATATAGGATCTTATTTTACAAGGTATAGGTTTATGGTTTTCTTAAAGCAAGACCTCAGCTTCTATCTCTTTGTTCTATACTCTGGTACACCAGTTCTATTCTCTCCCTTTTGAAATCTCCTAAACTTCTGTTTCTTTGTATTAAGGAGACAGGACTTCCCCACAGAGGAAACTTGGTATACCTTGACTGTCTATAGACTCCTCTGCCTATAACTAAATGGTTAAGTCAGGTCAGTCTTGAACTGTAGGTTGTTTTCAATTTTAGGGTAAGAAAATAAGAGACCCTACTTTAGAGTTAGCCTTAATCTGTGTTTTGTAAATGGATTTTTACCAGAACATGCATTTTTAAACTTAATAGGCAGTTGTTGTGGTATTAGTAATCTGTCCCAGTTTAGGTACCATTTTTTGGGGTGGGTGTTCTATCAAACAAAACCTTGAAAAAGGGTAAGAGGGAAGAAGGGTAAGCCTTGTGTCTGGGAATAACAATTCTATGTGAGTTGTTTTGAGTATATCAACACAAGAAATTCCCAGGTTTAAAGCTAGGCTAACTAGTAATGAAAAAGGATTACAAAAGAAGAAGATGGAGTCTGAGACAGAAATCTTAGAAGTATTGGTCTCAAATTTGTTGAGGTAGTAACCCTTGCTTCCCATTTCAGTTATTGTAGCCAGTCAGTGATGATTTCATAAACTTACATATAGCTTCAAAATAAATACTTTCCTTCCACACCAAGGTGGGACCATTTATCAACCCCAGGAACACTGTCAAGAGAAAATAAGAAAGTATAGCAGTAGTGATACTATTGATGTCCTAGATGATGACCCAAGATGTAGAACATAAGTTACAATGGGAAAAAAAAGTGTATCACTACTAAGACTCCCCCAATTCCTGACCTCTCAGACACAGATTCCTTGAGAAATGACAGTCATCTTAGAAAACTATCAGATGACAGAAAAACTAAATAACAATGATAAAAAATTATAAGCTTCTTCTGAATACAAAAGATGCAGAAAGTATCAAGAACACATACACAGCAGGGAAAATTATATTTATTCAGTGCACCTGAAATCTTATGATTTGCATATCATTTTTGTCTGACTTATTAATCCTAATGAGTGCTTATTAAGCACTTAGTGATGAAAAACATTATTTGAAGTAATAACAGAGTACAAAGTATTATGCAAATGTGTATGTCAAGGTGTATAATTGCAAATTTTAGTTCTTGCTGATTTTACTTCCACAGTATTTTCTTCTTGAATTTATTCTCTCTCTCTCTCTCTTTTTTTTTCCCCCCAATACGATGAACCATTAGTCTTCTGGCCTCCATTTCAACATAATTTCCAAAATGGACCAGAAGTAATTTTCTCATGCTCAGCATGTCATTCAAGGCCATCTATTTGTTCATCCCAGTCTCTTTTTAGTTTTTATTTTTCAATACACATTCCATCTATCATACCTCAGTCACATCAAGGTTAGACCTCTGCTCATTGCTATCTGTTGAAATCTACTCATTTTTCAAGGCTCAGAATATCTGTCACCTTTCCCATATATATATATATATATATATTTTTATTTATTTTTTTTTTTTTGCCGAATATCTTCTCAATATCCCTTCTCCTCTTTCTTTAAGGAACTCAAAACTTTGTTACTCTTTTTTATATGACATTTGTTTGATTATTGCCTCCATGTAATTAATCTTCTATTTAAGTTAGGCTATATTAGAAATCCTGGGAGGTCAAGAATAAACCATGTTTATACACCTTATAGAACCTAGGAGAGCACTGCACACAAAAATGTTTTGTTAAATTAAATGTTAATTTAATTACCTAGATGCTAAGTGCTTACTATTTAAAGCCAATAAATCAGTGACATCCCCCAAGCGCATTTCTAACTGCTCAAAGATGACCTGGTACCAGACAGCCATTCAGGGAAGATCAGGAGGGAGAGCTGTGGCTTTGCTTTTGAAGGGTAGTGTATTTGTAACTTTGTTTCTACTCTTGATCACATCCTACTGCCATCATTAAGTCCTCAGTTGCTTATTATAAGCAAATCTTAAAGATGGCTTCTTGGATCAATTCAAATGTGTAATGAGGAATTATAGCAAATTCTAAAACAAACAAAAATTTTACTTTATGTGTAAATTATAGCTCAATTAAGTGGGGAGAATCTGCACAAATATGCATGAACACATTGAGCCTCATCTTGTACATATGAAGGGCGTCTCATGTTCATAATATGGGACAATATAAGAGTAGTTGAAACAGCTTTTCTCCATTGCCACATATTTTGCACACTACATTCCAGGGGAGCTGGATTTATCCTTTGATGACAATAGAATCAAATCCAACCCCTCCAGTAATACAGTGTTTTAAAGTAGTAAACTAGGCTCAGGTGAGTTGAAATATCAATGAGGGTAGAATAACAGTATGAAATTCATAAGCAACAAAACGTCATTTTCGGATTGAGGCAGAAGTCTCAGATGGATATTTTCTGTGTGTTCTATTTCTAACATAGATATTAATATCTGACCGTAAACCATTAAAACCTAAAAGGGGCTCTAGAAATGACCTGATACAAACCCATCATCTTACAATTAAGAAAACTTGTGATCCATTGAGATACAGTGATTTGCTCAAGGTCACAGTGATAACTGATGATGAATTAATATTAAACCTCAGTTCTTCTGACTTTTAGATCAGTGCGTATTTATTTTCCACAGATAATAAATTGCATTTTCCACAAATACCTCATATGCCAGGCACACAATAAATAATTCATTACATTAAATTTTATTTTATTATATTCATTTATTTTCTTCATTCAACCATTTTCCCCCTAAATATGAACTGTGTGCTTCTAATACATATAAATATTTGTCAGTCTCAATATCTATCACCTTCTTGCTTCATGAACAAAGAGATGAGAGTGAATATTCATTTAAAAAAATTGTCGCTGAGAGACATAAAGAATAGGAAGGTGTTAGGGATAGTCATTGGTGAAGTCGTTAAGTGAGATACAGATCAGAGAATTGTAGATACAGCTACGAGGTCAAGAGAAATTGAGTTGTGCTCTAATAGAAATAGATGGCTCTTGAATCCAGAAGATTGATAACCTGGAAACACAAAGGAAAGAAAACATATAAGAATGAATGACCTTAAAACCCATAACTGGCACACACAGTGTTGTTATAAGACAATATGTCAATCTACCAACAGACTGTAATATCCTTCAATATCACTAGGGTCTTGAGAAATTTAGGGATCTCTGAATCTTTTCCCACACAAAGGCCCACCTGTCTGAGTTCATAATTATTTTCTATTTGTAAAAGTACAAATTATTTTATGAGATGCAAGCAGATGTTCATACATTGAGGCAAAAATCTGTTCCACGAAGAGAACGCTTTTAGAATTCTCAGAAAATAATGTCCTAGCATAATCAAACCTGGTTATTATTTCATAGGCTCAATTCTTTATAACAGTATGAGTCCTGAAGAAGCTACAACATACAACCACGTACAACAAAAACGTATGTAGTGGGTTGAATGGTGTCCCTCCATAATGATATATCCAAGTCCTAAACCTCGTTACCTGTGAATGTAACCTTATTTGAAAACAGGTTCTTTGTAGATGGATTAAGGATCTTGAGATCAGATTATCCTGGCTTTAGGGTTAGTCCCAAATAGAATTGCTGGTGTCTTTATGAGGAAAGAGTGAGAACTGAGACCCTGAGCCACAAATGGGGGAGAGCCATGTGGAGTAGAAGCAGGGACTGGGCTTCTGTGGCTATAAACCATGGTACAGCAGTGATTGCTGGCAGCCACCAAGGCTAGGAGAGAGGCACAGAACAGTTTCTCTCCTTCAGAAGCTCCAGAAGGAATCAACTCTGGTATCACCTTGATTCTGGCCTTTTGTGCCTCCGTCTGTTGGAGAAAAAGCTTCTGTTGATTTCAACCACCTAGGTTGTAATAATTTGTTATGGCAGCCATAGGAAACTATTAACTTACATAAGCTCATCTTTTAAATAATTGATAGCCATTTGGGGGGAAATGAGAACTTTAATCTCTTTATTTTTTTAGATTTATTGATTTATTTTAGAGAGAGCAAAAGAGTATGCATTAGTGGGAGGGGCAGAGGGAGAGTGAGAGAGAATCTCAAACAGACTGCACTAAGCTAGGAATTCAGTTCAGGGAACATGATCTGAGTTGAAACCAAGAGTTGGATGCTTACCGGACTGTGCCACCTAGGTGCCCCAGAACTATAATCTCTTTAAAATATTTATACATTCTAATTTCAAAGTAACTCAATTTAACTACTACTGTGTGTGAAAGGTTTCAGTTTTAAGTATTTAAGTAGTGGTATATACCAGCAGTGTTTGGAGATAACCATTTAATGGACACAATTCACAACATGATGCAGAGTAATTTCCTACCCCAGGTCTATGGATTATAAGATTACATATTTTGGGTTTAGTTACATATTATTGTTGTTGCTTTTATATTTACTCTTAAGAGAAAAGACAGCTGAAACTGTGAAATAACATGAATACAGGCTTCCAGCTCAAGCCAGAGGAAAGGCTCTAAGTATGAAATATGGAAGTGATGCCCTAGTTTAGAATGACCAAAGGGTCATTGATATCTGCCACTTGCCTTTTTCAGTATGGTCAGAACAATGAATGGCCGTGTCACCAAGGTAAAAGAATTTTCTGTTATTCGGAGGACAATGCGCCTATGGGTGTACATTAGCATCATAATCATTCCATTGGATATTGTCAGTGACTTCTAAATTATTCCATGAATGTGCATTTTAATATATTTATGCTCTTTGTCAGCATTCTGTCAAGAAACACATGGGGCAAATGAAGAGAATTTAACATAGGAGAGGTGTGGGCAGAATTAAATAAACAGGCATAGTATGGGAGGTACTAGGTGTCAACCTCCAACAGTAAACCATAGACACCATTAAGTCTGAAGGGACCAAGGGAAAAGAATGTTCTTGAAAGCCAGTGCCAGCTGGAACCATGGAGGAGAGGCTGCCCTAGGGGAGATACAGATAAGGAGGAACACCAGCCAGAGTAGGGCAGGGATGGACAAGAGGTATTCTGTTTTCTCCTCTGATCATCTCATCTCCTACCAGAGCTTACCAGAGTCTGCTCCCTTAGAAGAGATGAGGTAAGAGAGTCTATGTGGTGTAGTCTGTGGAGATGAGGGCCCTAGGACATAGAGCAATTCAGACAAGGCCAAGAAATTGACCTGAGGGGTGGAAGAGGGTGAATTTTCTTTTTTCTAGAATTTGTCATATGAAGAAGAGAATATTGAAAAAGCTAGAATGTAGGTTAAGGGTCATCTAGTTTACACCCCCACTGTAATAAGTCATTTAACTACTTTGACTTGCTGATTGTCCACAGTCCATTAGTGATTATAAAGGGAAGGAAATGGGGTGCCTGGGTGGCTCACTGGGTTAAAGCCTCTGCCTTTGGCTCAGGTCATGATCCCAAGGTCCTGGGATCAAGCCCCACATTGGACTCTCTGCTACATGAGGAGCCCGCTTCCTCCTCTCTCTCTGCCTGCCTCTCTCCTACTTGTGATCTATGTCTGTCTGTCAAATAAATAAATAAAATCTTAAAAAAAAAGAAAGGGAAGGAAATGCCACTTATAGATTATCCATCCCCAGATGTCCAAAAATATAATCACGGTTAGTTTTCTAAAATTTAACTTTACCATTAAGCTCTGATTCCATTCTACCTGATACCTCAGTTGTAATCATTTTAGATTTAAACTCATGATAGAAACTCAGCAAATATTGTCCCCGTATCATTGTCATCTCTTCATGTCACGTATATGTCATGAATACACATAACCTAAAGCTTACTATTTTAATCATTTCAAAGTATACAATCCAGTAGCATTTAGTAAATTTACATTGCTCTGCGGTCATCACTATGGTCTGTTCCAGAACATTTTCATTATCCCAATGCCAGTATTTTGATTTTTATTACTGACTGCAGAGTTTTTGTTTGTTTGGCTTAAGGGCCAACAATGTATTAGCATTTGCAAAGCAAATCTTTAGTTGTTTCTTGGTTCAAACAAAGGAATTTCATGGGATTAAAGGTAAATTTTTGAAACAACCAATTAGCCGTTATAAAAATAATTGTCACATTTCGATCATTTCCTGGATACAACAATAAGGGCTTAAAAGAATTAAGAAAATTACCCAAGATGCCTTCCAAACTGGGTCTTGTTTACTGTCCTGTGAATACCATCTGTCCAGCAGCAATTCAGAAGGTAGTTGATACGTGTGCTTAGTTTCTTAGTGGCATAGCAGAACTATTAATCCACGTGTATCTAATTCAGAACCTTACTACCTCCTACCCAAAATGGCTCCGTCTCTCTAGGGTGCCTCTACTTTTGTCAATACTGTCGCTTTTGAATTGTTAAATGTCAGGCGACTGGGTTTTGATCAAAACAAAAAGCCCATGACGCAACTTAGAGAAGATTCAGTGGCTTTTTACTTCAAACTATCGTGGCTTGGAAAAGATGAGAGAACTATCTTGTATTTATGAAAATTCTCATTATTAACACTCTAGCAACTGCTTAAGTCGCTGAGGTTTAAACCACACAAGATAGAGACTTCTTGAGCTGGCTTCAATTTAATTCATCACCAGATCAATGAACATTTGATGACTCCCAGTGGAGTCAGGGCCTTCAAGTCATCCCAGACAATTTTGGTTTCACCACTTGGGTTGTGTGCTTACTGAAAGTCCCTTGAGTCTGTCCCCACATGTGTTGCATGTACCATTGTAACGGATATAGTACTTACTCTTGTTGGGTCCGTAATCAAAGGAGCGAGACTGATACAAAGCGAAGGTCAAACAAAGCTTTATGTCACGCCAAGCCAAGCATCAAGAATCAAACTGACCCGCCAGGGCCGTCTCTTACAAAGAGAGGCGACCCCTCTCTGCCTTACAGACTGGCTTTTAAGGGCAAAGGCCATGTGGTTGGGCCTGGCCACGCACAGGTGGCCAATGACACGGAGAAAACTGCACAGTCAGGCTGGGTCATACATAAGTGACCAATTGAATTACAATTTACCCTATAATAGATAGACATTTGAACTAGCCTATCACCTTGGTCAGGATTGGTGCCCAAAGGGGACCCAAAGGGCAGGACCCATACTCCTTGGTAGCTAGGGAGACAGTATGCGCCTCCACTGATTGGATACCTCCACCTGGCCTGACCCACCCTTGTATTTGGACTTTGTTACCTGGGACTGGTTTCTGGGACTTGTTTTTAAGTAAGTAAGTCCCCTGGGGGGTGAAGGGGGACAGGGACAGTTTAAGTTCTTACTGTATAAACAAAAGTCATTGTTTAACCGGATGGAATCGCCCTGGCTAAATGGGCCCTTACACTCTGGTTAAATATGATACAGTAAGAAAAAGAGCTATGGTTTTTATGCAAACTGAGCTAAGAGTTTGACTTCATAAGGGTAAGCCCCTAAATCAAAATTGCTATCAGAATAGTTATGGGAAAGGTGAGTATTAAAGATTGAGAAAACAAGTCCTAGAAGTCTATAAGCACTTGGTACTGAAATTTGTTTATAAGTGTTTTAAAATTTTAACTTCACCTTAAGAGACTCAAGCTGGAAACTGCAGAAGATACTATAATAATAGTGGGGATTTTTTTGGAAAGAAAGGTTATACAAATCTCTACTAGCAAATTCATTTAAGGAAGAAGCCTTGGCTGTACATCAACAAATTATATAAGAATATACATTTTTTTCTGTTTTAGGCTAAAAAATATTTGAGGTATGTACATATTTTTTTGTGATTCTTGTCTTCAACTTATTTTTCTAAAACTTACCAACTATTGGTACTAATCTTGCCAGGTGATAAATCTTCTACTGTACATGGCTGCAAATGCCCAGCCATTGGAAATAGATTTTACACAGACCAATACTGAATATTTTCTCCATTTTTCTTTGGGGCTTGTTTGTCAATTTTTTTTTTCAAGTAGGCTCCATGCCAAATATGGGGCTTCAACTCCCAACCCTGAGATTCAGATTCACGCATTCTACTGACTGAGCCAGTTAGGCACCCCCTGTTTGCCATTTCAATTTATGTTAATACTCAAACTTGTTTGTGTGCTTTGTGACTCGTAAATAATAATAATAATAGTTGCTATTATTATTAAAATACAATAATTTAAAGCTGTCTGAATGTACTTTTATCCTTAAAGTATGAAAATTACATCGGAGAATTGTTATGGAATTTATTCAGTTTGCAAAACTGGTTTTGGTGAAAGCTTTGAGAGGCCAGTGAAGGTGTCTTCATTCTCTGCAAAGATTGTTCTGGGGTGCCTGGGTGGCTCAGTGGGTTAAAGCCTCTGCCTTCATCTTGTGTCATGATCTCAGGGTCCTGGGATGGAGCCCCACATCAGGCTCTCTGCTCAGCAGGAAGCCTGCTTCCTCCTGTCTCTCTGCCTGCCTCTCTGCCTACTTGTGATCTCTCTCTCTCTGTGTCAAATAAAAATTTTTTAAAAAAATTGTTCTGTGCTGTATTTGTATAGGTTTGGTCCCAGGATATTAGTTTCAAAAATTTGGCCATTTTTCCCCCTAGGCTTCTTCTTTTCAGACTCCCGAAGACATGAATTGTTGGTTGGTTATGCTATCTCCTCCCTTCCTCCCTTTCTTCATACCTTCCACAAATATTTATGATGCACCTACTATATTCAAGCCACTTTGGGGGCTCTAGTGAACCAAATAACAGTGTCTAGCCTCAGGAATCTTATATCCTGTTGAGGAGAAAGATAGGCATAAATAATTATACAGATATTAATTAACTATCATTATGGTAATTGCTGTGAAGGAAAAGTGCATCGTGGTATAAAATGCGAAGAGGGACCTGATTAAATGTGTAGAGAGGACTTTGTGGGAGAAAGTGGCATTAAAGCGAAGCCTGAAAGGTCATCTAAATGAGCCGGGAGAAAGGAGATCAGTCTATACAAGGGCCCTATTGGAACATACTTGGCTGGGAGAGAAATGAAGGAAGTAATAGTAATGATCAGAATTCTTGTAATTTTAGATAAGGTTATTGCAAATGAGGCATAAAGAAGAACTGCACCAGACCGTATTAACTAAAAAGGCAGATCACTGAGACCCACTCACGACTTCCTAATGAGAGCATCTGGAAATGGAATCCAGTACTCTACTTCCAAGGAAATAGCCAGGTGGTTCATATGGGCCATACAAATAGTTTGAAATGCAAAATTACACCAACTTACTTTCTATATGTATTACCGTATCAAACTGAAGAAATGAACACAGTGTCAAGCTGTATAATCAGGCTCAATTCTGGAAACATTCAATTTTTCCTTTTTCTTTCTTTGATTCTCTTTTTTTTCCTCCAGGACAGTAATAAATAACTATATCTAGGGAATGTAGTAAAAACTCTACTTTTAAATATTGCCTTATTTCTCCTCTTAAACTATCAAAGGACTAGATAGGAGCATCTATTTCTCTCATGTTACACATCAGAAACAGTGGCTCAGAGAGGTTAATTGCCTTTCTGGGAATCACAGTTTGCCCAAAGTGGTGCAGAGGCCTTCTGATCCCAATGTCCACTCTCTAACTCCCTAGATCCCCCATGCCCTTTTACCTCATCTGGGGGTCATTAGTATTTGCACTCTTCCTCAGATGGCACTTTTCATATGAACTAGGTCTATACTCAAAGAAATAATAAAACAATAGGAAATGCTAAATATTGAACTTTTCACAGGTGATGTTTTCAGAAATTGATGTCAAGAATAAAATAGCTGTTGGCAGTTACAACTGTTTGGATGTCATTTTACAAAACAATTGCCTATGAGGTCTTTGTGGAGTAAAGTTTTCACATAAATTGGGGAAACCTGCTGCCTGCTCTCCCTTCTGACCTCCTTTCCCTGGCTTTTTCTTTTTTTTTTTTAACATCGATACATAGAACAGTTGGTCTCCAGATCTGCCAAGCTCTTTTTCGCCTAAAGAAATTATAACTATCAAGGAAGAAAAGCTTCAAATGGAGGAGCCATAAAAATCATGAGAGCTGTTCTCATTTATTAACAGGTGTTGCAATTACAGCATCCCCTGAGCATGGGTGATTTTAATTAATTGTGAAATGGGACTAACTTCCTCTCTAGAGATAGTTCTAACATGTCAGATTCAGCTGTATGTGGGGATAAAGTGCATTGCGAATTGTGAAGATCTGCCCAGAGATTTACTACTGAGTTTTTTAAACAGCAACTAGACTATGCGAGGGGTTATGGGTTGCATGCTGTGACTCCCTCATACCCCCAAATTATTATATTGAAATCTTAATCCCCAGTGTAATGATATTAGGTAATTAGGTCATGTGGGTGGAACCCTGGTGAAGACGGTTTGTGTCCTTACAGGAAAAGACATGAGAGAGCTTGCTTCTTGTCTGTTCTTTCCACCATGCAAGGATAAATTGAGAAGATGGCTATCTACAAAGCAGGAAGGGTCCTCACTAGATGCCAGATATGCCAATGTGCCAGTGCCTTGATCTTAGACTTCCTGGTTTCTACAGCTGTGAGAGATAGATGTTGTTTAAGGCACCTAGTCTATGGTAATTTGTTATGGCAGCCCAGGATGATCAAGACTGATAGAGCCATGCATGTGTTTATTTCAGTGAAGGGGAATGATTAGCAAATGACCCCACTCGAGTTTAGCAGAGTGACTTCTTATGGCAGACAAGCTCTTTGGTGGTTCCCAGAACCCTTATCTCCTGGTATCCATACCTTGTCTATTTTCTTCCCATTGAGTGTGTGCTGGACCTTTGGCCTATTTCTAAGCAAAAACATAGAGCAAAGGTGATAGGATGCACATGATTACATGTATGTGATTATATTACAAAAAATTGCAGTGTTTTTCCTGCAAGGAGACTTCTCTCTTGCTGTCTTTGAAAAAGCAAGCTTCCTTGTTCCAGGCCATGTGGAGACTGCCACATGACCAGGAGCTGGGGGTTACCTACAATCTACAGTCAAAAAGAGATTGAAGTCCTCTGTCTAGCACCTTGCAAGGAACTGAATTCTGCCAACAACTGTGTGAAATATTAGTCTATCCTTCCCCAGTGGAGATTCACATAAAACAGCAGCCACAGCCAACAGCTTGATTGCAACCTTAGGAGCCCCTAAGACAAGGACTCAGATAAATCATTTTTGAATTCCTAACGCCTGTGGGGTAATTAGTGTGTATGTTTTAAGCCACTTATTTTGAGGTAATTTTGTTAAGCAGCAATATGTACCTAATGCAGAAAGTAGATTTCTCAACAGAGACATTGGTAAGGAATCCACTCTCTGAAATAGAATAATAGCTCCTAAGCCAGAAAATGGAGAATTAAGGGAGGATAGTTCAAGATATTTGGGGGTTAACTTCCTCTTTTCAAAATGCATGAGGTTGGAATAGTTATCAAGGCATAAATAAACCAAAGGATTTAGTACCTGCTTTTTTCTTTTTCAGCTTTATCTCTGTCCTAGTAGATGGTTTCCTTCTAGCAAAAAATGCTTATGATTTGGCTTCTGCTTATCTCATAGCCTAATTACTGGACATTTTTCATTTTATACCACTTCAAACCAAACTCTGCTCTTTAGCTCCAGTAAACCGCTCATGGAGGTCTTCTCCTTCACTTGACCTTGCACCTGCTACTAACCTTCTTCATTTTTTCCTTAGCATTTTTGCTGCTCTTTTCTCTTCCATTCTTCATGCCTCACTTAAAAATCACATATCCTAAAGAACTTTCCATATCCCCCCCCACAAATCTAGTGGAATAATTCCTCCACTCCTTTCAAAAAGCATTTTACAGGCCAGAGTATGCTTGTCTCTACTGAAATTTCTTCTTCATTATCCCGTTTCCTTCACTAGGGTGCAAACTGAGCATTGGAAATAGCATCCTAGTCACCTGTTTATCTACTATTTTTTTGCCCCTGGTGTGGTGTTTAAGTGCATGCTCAAATGACTTTATTTTAAATAAATGAAAGACTGTGTTAGGGAAAAGAGCAGA
>RCUC01069242.1:0-13300 GCA_003697995.1 Taxidea taxus jeffersonii | reverse complement strand
TGCATTGTGTTCATGTTGTGTGTGATATTACCTGTGACATGACATGGGGGCAGTTACATGCATCCGTGTCATGGGAAACTGCACTGCCACTGGGGTCCTTGCTGGCCTGGACCACGAGTCTGTTCCTGATGCGCAGGATGTTGGCATCATCCGTGTGTTATCACCGTTTCTCTCCCACCTTGGTGAACAACTGATGATGTCTGATCTAGTAACACGAATAGCCACAAGGACACCAAAAACTGTGTGAACCATGCTTCCCCGTGGACATATGATTTTACAGAACATGCACCGTGCCATCCTGTGTCAGAGCTTGTGAGGCTCCCCTCCAGATCCCGGAGGGTCAGCAGTCACAGGGAGCGCTGGGGATATGGCCCTGCTCTGGGTTCCTCATGAGTGAGCTAGTTTGTGACACAAAAGGTGAGGTGCTCTACAATCTTCTTTACACATTCTTTTTTGCTACCTGAGAACAAAGTCTCTAATGTGTTCTTACAATATGTAAGAGACAATACAAATATTAACGCATGGAATAGTTATAACAGCCCAGTAAAATAATTTGCAACTACCCAGAGACACAAAACAGTGACCTAGATTCACCTTTAACTTTTAGATAAGTCAAAGCTATTCCCAGGTGGGATACTTATTTCTTTTTTTAAAAAAATTTTTATTTTTTATATTACTTTTCAGTGTACTAGAATTCATTGTTTATGCACCACACCCAGTGCTCCATGCAATACGTGCCCTCCTTAATACCCAACACCAGGCTTCCCCAACCTCCCACCCCCCGCCCCTTCAAAACCCTCAGATTGTTTTTCAGAGTCCACAGTCTCTCATGGTTCATCTCCCCCTCACAACTTCCCCCAGCTCCCTTCTCTCCATCTCCCCATGTCCTCCGTGTTATTCCTTATGCTCCACAAATAAGTGAAACCATATGATAATTGACTCTCTCTGCTTGACTTACTTCACTCAGCATAATCTCCTCCAGTCTCGTCCATGTTGATACAAAAGTTGGGTATTCATCCTTTCTGATGGAGGCATAATACTCCATAGTGTATATGGACCACATCTTCCTTATCCATTCGTCCACTGAAGGGCATCTTGGTTCTTTCCACAGTTTGGCAACTGGACCACATCTTCCTTATCCATTCGTCCACTGAAGGGCATCTTGGTTCTTTCCACAGTTTGGCAACTGTGGCCATTGCTGCTATGAACATTGGGATACAGATGGCCCTTCTTTTCACTGCATCTGTATCTTTGGGGTAAATACCCAGTAGTGCAATTGCAGGGTCATAGGGAAGCTCTATTTTTAATTTCTTAAGGAATCTCCACACTGTTCTCCAAATTGGCTCACCAACTTGCATTCCCACTAACAGTGTAGGAGAGTTCCCTTTTCTCCACATCCTCTCCAACACATTTTGTTTCCTGTCTTGTTAATTTTGGCCATTCTAACTGGTGTGAGGTGGTATCTCAATGTGGTTTTGATTTGAATCTCCCTGATGGCTAATGATGATGAACATTTTTTCATGTGTCTGTTAGCCAGGCATATGTCTTCTTTGGGGAAGTGTCTGTTCTTATCTTCTGCCCATTTTTTTGGCATGATTATCTGTTTTGTGTGTATTGAGTTTGGGAAGTTCTTTATAGATCCTGGGTATCAGCCCTTTGTCTGTACTGTCATTTGTGAATATCTTCTCCCATTCTTGGGTTGCCTCTTTGTTTTGTTGACTGTTTCCTTTGCTGTACAGAAGCTTTTGATCTTGATGAAGTCCCAAAAGTTCATTTTTGCTTTTGTTTCCTTTGCCTTTGGAGACATATATTGAAAGAAGTTGTGTGGTTGATATCAAAGGGGTTACTGCCTATGTTCTCCTCTAGGATTCTGATGGGTTCCTGTCTCACGTTGAGGTCTTTTATCTATTTCGAGTTTATCTTTGTGTACGGTGTAAGAGAATGGTCGAGTTACATTCTTCTACACAGAGCTGTCCAATTTTCCCAGCACCATTTATTGAAGAGACTCTCTTTTTTCTACTGTATATTTTTTCCTGCTTTGTCGAGGATTATTTGACCATAGAGTTGAAGGTCCGTATCTGGGCCTTCTGCTCTGTTCCACTGGTCTATGTGTCTGTTTTTGTGCCAGTACCATGCTGTCTTGGTGATCACAGCTTTGTAGTAAAGCTTGAAATCAGGCAACATGATGCTGCCAGTTTAGTTTTTCTTTTTCAACATTTCCTTAGCAATTCAGGGTCTCTTCTGATTCCATACAAATTTTAGGATTATTTGCTCCAGCTCTTTGAAAAATACTGGGGGAATTTTGATCGGAACGGAATTAAAAGTATAGATTGCTCTAGGCAGTATAGACATTTTAACAATGTTTATTCTTCCAATCCAAGAGCATGAAGTGGTTCCATCTTTTTGTGTCTTCTTCAGTTTCTTTTATGAGTGTTTTATAGTTCCTCGAGTACAGATCCTTTACCTCTTTGCTTAGATTTATTCCCAGGTATCTTATGGTTCTTGGTGCTATAGTAAATGGAATCGATTCTCTAATTTCCCTTTCTGTGTTTTCATTGTTATTGTATAAGAAAGCAACTGATTTCTGTACATTGACTCTGTATCCTGCCACATTACTAAATTGCTGTACGAGTTCTTATAGTTTGGGCATGGAGTCTTTTGGGTTTTCCATATAAAGTATCATGTCATCTGCGAAGAGAGAGAATTCGACTTCTTCATTGCCAATTTGGATACCTTTTATTTCTCTTTGTTGTCTGATTGCTGTTGGTAGGACTACTAATACTATGTTGAACAAGAGTGGGGAGAGTGGGCATCCTTGTTGTGTTCCTGATCTCAATGGGAAGGCTGTGACCTTTTTCCCATTGAGTATGATATTTGCTGTGGGTTTTTCATGGATAGATTTTATGAAGTTCAGGAATGTTCCCTCTATCCTTATACTTTGAAGCATTTTAATCAGGAATGGATGCTGGATTTTGTCAAATGCTTTTTCTGCATCAATTGAGAGGACCATGTGGTTCTTCTCTCTTCTCTTATTGATTTGTTCTATCACATTGATTGATTTGGGAATGTTGAACCATCCTTGTAACCCAGGGATAAATTACCTGGTCATGGTAGATAATCTTTTTAATGTGCTGTTGGATCCTATTTGCTAGGATCTTGTTGAGAATCTTAGCATCCATATTCATCAGTGATATTTGTCTGAAATTCTCCTTTTTGGTGGGGTCTTTGCCTGGTTTGGGATCAGGGTAATGCTGGCTTCATAAAAAGAGTCTGGAAGTTTTCCTTCTGCTTCAATTTTTTGAAACAGTTTCAGGAGAATAGGTGTTATTTCTTCTTTGAAAGTTTGGTAGAATTCCCCAGGGAATCCGTCAGGTCCTGGGCTCCTTTTTTTTGGGAGGTTTTTGATCACTGCTTTAATCTCGTTACTAGATATTGGTCTATTCAGGTTGTCAGTTTCTTCCTGGTTCAGTTTTGGAAGTTCATAGTTTTCCAGAAATGCATCCATTTCATCAGGTTGCTTAACTTACTGGCATATAACTGTTGATAATAATTTATGATGAGCGTTTCTATTTCCTTGGTGTTAGTTGTGATCTCTCCCTTTTCATTCATAATTTTATGAATTTGGGCCTTCTCTCTTTTCTTTTGGATTAGTTTGGCCAATGGTTTATTGATCTTATTGATTCTTTCAAAAAACCAGTTTCTAGTTTCATTGATGTGTTCTACTATATCTCTGGTTTCTTTCTCATTGATCTCTGTCCTAATCTTGATTATTTACCTTCTTGTGTGTGGAGTTGTCTTAATTTGTTGTTGATTCTCCAGTTCTTTAAGGTATAGAGACAGCTGGTGTATTCTGGATTTTTCAATTGTTTTGAGGGAGGCTTAGATGGCTATGTATTTCCCCCTTAGGACCGCCTTTGCTGTATCCCATAAGTTTTGGACCAAAGTGTCTTCATTGTCATTGGTTTCTATGAAATGTTTAAGTTCTTCTCTGATTTCCTGGTTGGCCCAAGCATTCTTAAGCAAGGTGGTCTTCAGTTTCCAGGTGTGTGAGTTCCTTCCAAACTTTTCCTTGTGGTTGAGCTCCAGTTTCAAAGCCTTGTGATCTGAGAATATGGAGGGGAAAATCTCAGTCTTTTGGTATCGGTTGAGCCCTGATTTGTGACCCAGTATGTGGTCTGTTCTGGAGAAGGTTCCATGTGTACTTGAGAAGAATGAGTATTCTGTTGTTTTAGGGTAGAATGTTCTGTATATATCTATGAGGTCCATCTGGTCCAATGTGTCATTCAATGCTCTTGTTTCTTTATTGACTTTCTGCTTGGATGATCTGTCTATTACTGAGAGTGGCATTGTTAAGATCCCCTACTATTAATATATTCATATCAGTATGACTCTTTATCTTGATTAACAGTTTTCTTATGTAATTAGTTGCTCCCATATTGGGGGCATAAATATTTACAATTGTTAGATCTTCTTGGTGGATAGTCCATTTAAGAATTATGTAGTTTCCTTCTGTATCTCTGACTACAGTCTTTAGTTTAAAATCTAATTTATCTGATATGAGAATTGCTACCCCAGTCTTCTTTTGAGGCCCATTGGCATGAAAGATGTTTCTTCATCCCTTCACTTTCAGTCTGGGTGTATCCTTAGGTTCTAAATGGGTCTCTTGTAGACAGCATATGGATGGTCCTGTCATTTTATCCAGTCTGCAACCCTGTGTTGTTTTATGGGCGCATTTAGGCCATACACGTTGAGAGTGATTATTGAGAGATACATTTTTATTGACATTGTGTTACCTGTGAAGTCTTTGTTTCTATAGATTGTCTCCATTGGGACGCCTGGGTGGCTCAGTTGGTTAAGCGGCTGCCTTCAGCTCAGGTCATGATCCCAGCGTCCTGAGATCGAGTCCTGCATCGGGCTCCTTGCTCGGCAGGAAGCCTGCTTCTCCCTCTGCCTCTGCCTGCCTCTCTGTCTGCCTGTGCTCTCTCTCTCTCTCTCTCTAACTAATAAATAAATAAAATCTTAAAAAAAATTTTTTTTAGATTGTCTCCATATACTTCTGTTCAATGATATTCTCAGGATTTTTCTTCTGTTATAGAACCCCCCTTAATATTTCTTGTAGTGCTGGCTTGGTGGTCACATACTCTTTTAAACCTTGCCGGTCTTAGAAGCTCTTTATCTCTCCATCCATTTTGAATGTCAGTCTTGCTGGATAAAGTATTCTTGGCTGCATGTTCTTCTCATTTAGTGCCCTGAATACGTCTTACCAGCCCTTTCTAGCTTGCCAGGTTTCTGTGGACAGGTCTGACGTTATTCTGGTGGGCTTTCCTCTGTACGTAAGGAATTTCTTTGCCCTAGCTGCTTTTTTTTTAAAGATTTTATTTATTTATTTGATAGAGATCATGAGTAGTCAGAGAGGCAGGCAGAGAGAGAGGAAGAAGCAGGTTCCCTGCTGAGCAGAGAGCCCGATGTAGGGCTCGATCCCAGGACCCTAAGACCATGACCTGAGCCGAAGGCAGAGGCTTTAACCCAATGAGCCATCCAGGCGCCCCTGCCCTAGCTGCTTTTATGAGCTCCTGTCTACAATTATGATTCATCATTTTCACTATCAGGTGCCTTGAGGTCTTTCTAGATTCTATGATCTTAGTGGGAGACCTTTCTGCCTCTAGTACACGGATGCTGGTTCCATTTGCGAGATTGGGCAAATTTTCATGGAGAATTTGGATACTTACAATTCAATAATAAAAAAAGAAATCTGAAGAGCCCCACAGTATTGTAGATGTTAATTTTTGCTCTTTTACGAAACTATGTTTGCGAAAAATATTTTCCCACGTGGAAAGAACTTACACGGGGTGAGTCTGTTCTCTGGACTGGACTCCCATACGGAGGCTCTGGAGGTGGTGTTTTCTTGGAGAGACTTTCCCCAGTTCTCACCTTTACGTGCTTCTGTTTTCCCCAAGAAATATTCCCTGAAGGACAGCGCCGGGGGAATTGAGGCTCTTTGACTTGGATGACCACCTGTTCAAACATGTGGTTTATTTATTAAATAATTAATCATATCTGCCAATACCTCAGGATACTTTGGAATTCGGTGGTGACATTAGTTAACAGCTTTGCTCCCTTAGCTTATCTGTTAAATGATTGGCACTTCAGTTAACCAATACGAGGAAATTTATTATGGAAATGATAATTTCTCTTACTTTACATACTGGATAGCTAAAGCACGTACTTCTTCTTTCTATAAGAATCTGACTTTTATATTGCCTCTTATTATAATTTACTGATATATAATTGACACATAACACGGTATAGAATGTGTTGATTTGATACATTTGATACATTTATATATTGCAACACTGTAGCTAACACCACCACTCTCTTTCTTGTGATGGGAGCAACACTGGTCTCTTGGCAACTTTATGACACAGTGTCATCGTCTATAATCGCTGTGCTGTGCATTAACCCTTCCTGACTTGTTTATTTCTGGTTCCAAGTTTGTACCCTTAAACAGTATCTCCCCTGTCAAAAGCCACATACGACGATTTGAGCTGGAAAGGGACAATCAGAGAAACATTGGAATTATTTATTTATTTATTTTTGAAATTTGTCCAGAGTTATTTTTTCCTATTAATGATACTGGGTCATTTCATTGCGACACTCAGCCTGAGTCTACGGGCTCTCACAACGTCTTGCTCTTTCTTTGTGAATTCAGTTGATTAAATAAATCAGTTATTGAGGACAGCACCCATTGTACTGATCCGTCACACTTTTGTAGAACTGGATATATGTTTAAGAATTCCGTGTCATGCCTTGCATGGAAAAGTTTCCTCCCAAAGAACTAATATGTTTATGTGATCCTTATGCTTAATTTGGACAAATGAGAGACATTTTTCTTTCTTTTCTTTGGTTGTTACAAAAGAAAGACCTTCAGGGTCACTTCTTCAAGGAAATTATTCTACTCCTTCCCAGTTCATATTCATTTATCATATGGCGTCACAGAGTCATTTTGTTTCCCCTTGACCACATGGTTCTTTAAATACATTCTTTGCATAGTTATTTGATTTTCTCTGTACTGTACCATAGTGTAAACCATAAAGGCATACCTATACATATCTATACAGCACTCCTTTTTAAATGACCAAACCAGTCCCAGAACACAGATGCCATTTAAAGAGGAAAACATTCTCAAACGAATGAATAAATACATTTTAGTTATCGATAGCTTCCCTGGACTGCTTTTCACAAATATTCTTATCCTTCTCTTTTCTTCATTTTTCTCGCTGACTTTTTAAAAATGGTTTTTCAGAAAGATATATTCCCTGCAAATTAGGGCAGCCACTGTGGAAAACATTGTGGAGGGTCTTTAAAAATTAAAAATAGCAGAAATACTGTATGGCTCAGTAATTCCACTACTGGTTATTTACCCAAAGGAAAGGAAACACTAATTCAGAAAGACGTATGCATCCCTATCTTTACTGAAGCATTATCTATAATAGCAAAGGTATGGAAGGAGCCTCAGTGTCTGTCAGTAGAGAAACAGGTAACGATGATGTGGCCCATACGTACCTAGATGGGTATACACACATATGTGCATGTGCCAGCCATGAAAGAGAATGAGCCCTTGCCATTTATGACGACATGGATGGACCTAGAAGGTATTATGCGAAGTGAAACAGGTCAGACAGAGAAACACAAATATACCATATGATTTCACTCATATGTGGAACATAAGACACCGAATGAGCAAACAAAGAAAAAAAAAAGAGACAAGAAGACTCCTAAATACAGGGAACAAACTGGTGGTTGCCAGAGGGGAAGTGGGCCAGGGGCTGGGTGAAATAGATAAAGGGGATAATCAGGTACAATCTCCCAGTTCTAGAGTAAGTCACAGAGATGAAGAGAACAGCGTGGGGCATAGAGTCAACGAAACTGTAATAATGGTTGGTGGCCAGTGGTGACTACACTTATCTTGGTGAGCACTGAGTAATGTATGGAATTGTTGAATCATTATGTTGTATACTTGAAACTAATATCACACTGTATGTGATATTAAAATTTAACAAGATATTTAAAAAGATAATCCCTTTTCCCCTCCCCCCAACTTTCCTCATCAGCCATCATGCATGCATCCACCCTATCTATCATCCCTCCCTCTGTCATCTGTCATCTCTCTATCCTATCTGCTTACCTCTCTGCCATCTATCTAGATAAGTCACCACTTGTGTAGATCACTAATACAACTGTTTGCTAGGTTTTAATGGCTGTAGTATTATAAAGTATTTATCAAGTCATTCAGGATTTTCCAGTCAATGCTACTTTTAAAGAAAGGTTGCCTGTGAGTTTCTGTTTGGTGTGTCTATGTCTGCTCTATCCAATTACTGCTTGAAGTCAGTAATGATGTCAGAGTCTTCCATCAGTTCTCCAAATGTTTCAATAGCCACAATATTATTTATGAAGTTGAATTCCTTTCTATTAATGGTAAACTAAGAGAAGTCATATTACAATTTAGAAACGTATTTTATTTTTATTAAATTTATTAAATTTACTAAAATTTTATTTATCTTTATATAATAATGGCGATACTATAAGACACGTCTGTATTATTGACAAGAAATTTAATAAGAGATTTGATGGTAGATCCTACCTAATTAGTTGGCTTAGTTTTGTTGATTCCCATTCAGGGGTTGTCCATGAAACATTGTTAATGACATTTGGCAGTGTTTCAATATTTTATAAAGTATAAAAAAAGTAAACATATAACTTTACTTTTTTCATCAAACAACATTGCCTTTTCATATAGTTATTACACAATCTAATAGTTGTACTCTTAGAAGACAGTTTTTCCCCTGCTTTGTTTTGTATCCTATTGCTTCCTTTTTGTGATTTCTGCATCTCAGCCAAAGTTTCTTCACTTAATTAAATCAGTTCCCTCTTCAAATGAGTCTTCATGGTTTAATAACTGAATTATATCTCTTTTAAAACAAAAGAAAATACTGATATATCTATTAGAATGTATTTTATTAAAGTCAGATCACTATAGTAATTGTATTTTTTGTGAAGATTATTCTTTTTTCATTAATTTCCATTAGAGTAAATTTATAAGATTTGATAAGAATTATAAACTCCTTCATAGCCTTTACACTTAAAACTTACCATACAAAATCTAAATTTCCTTCCAAAATTCATTCTTTCAAGTCTTGGTATTTGATTCTCTGAGAAATTTATTTGACATATGGTTGAAAACATTTAAAGTAATTACATTTTTTATTGCATTAGCCAGAGAAAATTTCTTATGGTGAATCTGCCAAATTAAAACCTTCTGAAACTCTCCCAAGATTTTGGCCCAAACTGTAGGTTTTCTCCCAATAATTTTACTGATAGGACTTGTACTAAAATCCAGTTATGTTTTTATATACATATTGTTTTCATTGGAAACTTTTTAAAGCACACAAACATTTGATATATAATTTCATATATTGTTCCTTTCAGCTTCTTAGGATCAAAAATAAAATTGTTCTGAGGCCTGAATTTTATATTTTAAGGAAATAATTTGAACACTTGTTTATGAGAAGTAAATCCTAATAATTATTGAAAGTCCATTACCTTGATTATTTTTTAAATTTTAGTTTTCTTATAAAAGTAGATAAAAGTTTTGCAACAAGGGAAGGATAGATCTAGATAATAATATTATTAGCTTTTGAAGCCTCAGTAAATAATGATATCTGAAAGTGCTTGATTATTTTTTAACTATTCTGTATATATTAAAGATTCTGATGTCAATTTCTGAGTTTTTTTCATTTGCTTTCTCAATACTTTCATAGCGTATTTTGTGAATTTTTAGCGTAAAGTACTTTAATTAAGGATATAATTTGTTTAGGTTGTTTTTTCTTTGGTGGTTGCACATCTTATTCATCTGCACCTTGAGCTTAAATGAAATATTACTCCATCCAACAAAGTATCTACATATCTGCCCTTTGGAACTCAGCGACATAATGTTTGAGTACCATTTACAGGCAACATTATGTCACTCGCCGTAGAAATCCACTCACAGACTTTCTTGAAATTAACTGGTTCAATATTACTCATTTTTGCTTTTTTCAAAATAGATTCCTTTCTGTTCTGATTTTTTTTAAAAGATTTTATTCTGTTCTGATCTTTATAGTGTTACGAATTTTCTAGGATATTGTTCATTATTATTATTATCATTTCACTTCCTGTGCCACCCAACTTAAAGATTCATGCTTATTATCGTTAAAAGGTCTGAATCCCTACCCAAATTCTACTATCTTTTCATTCTACATTTTTCTTATTATTGTTTTACTAAAAATTTCCTGGCTCATAAATGTGCACATGGCATAATAATATTTACACACGCATTGCCGGCGGGTACGTTGAGGACGATGTGAACATCAGGTGTCTAGACACAGCAGCAGCTAAATGGCCTCCCTGTGGTTGGCTGGAGAGCATTAGGATGCATCGTTCGGGACCTGTCCACGGCCATGGAATCAGCTCGCTGGGGACTGCAGATTTTCGTGGCTGGTTAGTTCCTCCATGTTTAGTGCGGAATAATATTCCATTATTTGGATAGACCACATTCATCTACTGAAGCACATGTTATCAGTTGTAGCCAGGTTTTGGCAATCATGAGTAAAGGTACCACACACATCCATGTGCCTGTTTTTTGTGCAGACAGACGTTTTCACCTCCTTTGCTTAAATACCGAGTGGTGCGATGGCTGGTGGTAGACATGAGGACTGTTTTCAGATGCTTCATTACTGTCATGTGTCTTATTTAGTAGGGTGTCTGTTGAGTGTGTTGGCCCATTTTTAATGGGGTTCTTTGTATTCTTACTAACTTTAAAGAGTTCGTTGTATATTTTAGGTGCCAGTCCTTTATTAGATGTGTATTTTGCAAATACTTTCTCTCAGACTAGGGCTTGTCTTCTCATTCTCTTGACAGTCCTTTTTGCCGAGAGGTTTTCAATTTCAACGAAGTACAGCTTATCAGTTCTCCCTGTTATGGATCGTAGCTGTGGTGTTTTATCTGGGCACCCCCGTCATAACCAGGGGGGTTATCTGGTTTTTTTTTCCTGTGTTTTCTTCTAGGAATTCTGTGGTGTTACACTTTACATTTGGTTCTATGATCCATGTGGAGTTAATTTTTGTGAAAAGGCGTAAGGTCTGAGTGGAGGGTTTTCTTCTGTTTTGCAGATAGGTGTCCAGGTGCTTAGGACTATCTGTTGTAAAGATCGTCTTTACTCCATTTTATTGCCTTTGCTCCTTTGTTTTCTGCAAATAGATATTGTACACATTTTGCAAGTGATCTCTACTCTCATGTAAAGAAAAGCACAAATTTGCATGAAAATGTTATTTTTGTGGTTATAGATATTCATCTAAGCAACCCAGAAAATGATAAATCCAGCAGATGAAAAAGAACTTGGGCATATAGAAAATTAGAATGACATCAACAACATGTTTGAGCCAACAGAAGACATATGTAAAACTCAGTACCCAGTGGATAGAAGATGTGCAGATTCCCAAATGCAGTAGGAACATCTTATTAGTTTAGTGCATACTAAGTTTTAAAGCAAAATTCACAATGTAAAGAAGTAGCATTATAGATACACAGATTGGTTTCACTGTGTTAGGAAATTTAGTGCCAAGAACGCGGACTTTGACACCAGCAAGACCTAGATCAGAATTGCCCTTTTCAGTCGTGTGGTGTGTTGCTTCACTTGTGAGTCTGGATATCTGTTTCAGTGGAATAGGAATGATTGATTCCAGACCAGCTTGCTGTGGAGATTCGAGCCAACATGTCGGCGCAGACCACAGCGTCTGGCACAGGCTTTATAAGCATTCACTGCATGTGAGTGTAAAGATTTGATGTGAGCAAAATCTTTCCTGGGGAGATTAAAGATCTTTGAGACACTGAATTGTGGAATTGTTACTAGATCTGTGGAATTTTGGTATTTACTCACTCATGGTCATTCACATGTTCTGCTAAACCAAGTATTTCTAAATGAATCATACAGTTGACCTCCCTGCCCCTCTCCTGTCCTCATTCTCCAAGGTGTCCCGTTCCCACTTGAAAGTTGAATTCCAGTCCCATGTGCCCTGTGGAATTGACTTTGTTGTGTTAGTGGCAGTGACACATAACTCCACAAATCACAATGTGGGCTAGGTGACCCCCTGGATGCTCACCTCCATGTGGTGAGATCTGAGCAGTGGGACCATGTGGGTCATATGCCTTGCAGGGTCCATTTGGAAAGCAGTGGAAAAGCACAAGGAGATCTCTGGCTAGGCCCAGAAGTACCACATGACTTATACCAATGCCACCTAGAAAATAACTCAGGCAGATGGTCCCAAACCCACTGCAGGAGAGGTTGTAAATGCCGCGGAATTTTACGAGTACATGCATAGTGTAGTTGTGGTAAATATTGTCTGTGCTTAGCAAAATTTATTTCTCAGTTTTAATGTTGTTACTATAATTTGCTGTAAAGTCTGCTTAACCTGATATTCATACAGCCGCTCTTGCTTTCTCCTGATTCATGTTTGTATATGGTTTTCATAATGTTAGCTGGGCACAGGCTGGTCATGGTCAAAGGGTTTCTGTCTTCTGAGATTGCCTCTTTGTTACTGCTTTGGCAACAGAGAGCTGGCTTTTCTTGGGACCTGTAAGAAAACTCTGATCCCGCTGATGTTTCTGGGTTCTTGGCTTCTCCAGCACCCAACCCAGGATATATAGAAAGCAGAATGAGAACTCCAGAAGCTCACCATCATGTGTCAGGTTCTCTCTACCCTTGGAGTCTTGTGTTTGCTCTGTGCACTGTGTTCACAGTTTCTAATGATCGTTGGTGGGAGGAATATGGTGAGATGTGTCTATCCGATTTCTTCTAGGTTGAAAAGCCTCCTCTTGATGACATTTCAGAATTCGCTATTTGTGAAAGATAGGAAGGCTCCCAACTCCAGTTATTTCTGAAGAGGAGTAGAAACAAAAATGTAACTGAACATTAATATTTGTAAGCATATGCTCGTGACATATTAGAATACTTCCCATCCATTTTTTGTTTGTAAACCCTGGCCCAAATGTCACCTCCTTCAGAAAGCTTTCCTTTTATTATCTTCACTGAATTTATTCTCTTCCGTCTAATCTCTATCTTTGATTATATGGCCCCTAGCATATCGTCTGACATTTAATTATAATCCTCTCATGCTCCGATCATATGTTGTTTTAAATTCTCCCGTCTTTCTCGGTGCACCTCTTGAGAACAGGTGATCAGCTCAGCCGTTCTCTTCGCACACGT
>RCUC01069240.1:0-11497 GCA_003697995.1 Taxidea taxus jeffersonii | reverse complement strand
AGCAGAGAGCTCGATGTGGGGCTGGATTCCAGGATCCTGGGATCATGACCTGAGCTGAAGGCAGAGGCTTTAACCCACTGAGCCACCTAGGCACCCCACTAATCTTGCTTTTTATTTTTTATTCATTTTTGCATGGTCTATCTTTTCCAATCTTTTTATTTCTACTTACCAGCATTGTTATATTTCAACTGAGTTTCTTATGAGTAACATATAATTGAGTGTGTGTGTGTGTGTGTGTGTGTGTGTGTGTGTGTGAGAGAAAGAGAGAGAAAGAAAGATTTATCCACTCTGGCAATTTTTTTCTATTGATTGATATATTTAAGTCATTTACATTCAAAGTAATTACTGATATGTTAGTACTTAAGTCTACCATTTTATTTTCTGCTTTCTCTTTGTCTAGTTCTTATTTCTGTTTTTCCTTTCTTGCCTCCCCATATATTACTTCAAGTTTTTTTAATTCTAACTTTATTTAATTATTTTTTTAAAGCTACACATTTCATGCTAATATTGTTTTATTTTTTATTATTTTTTTTTAAAGATTTTATTTATTTTATTTGAGAGAGAGAGACAGAGTGAGACAGCATGAGAGAGTAGGTCAGAGGGAGAAGCAGACTCCCCATGGAGCTGGGAGCCTGATGTGGGACTCGATCCCAGGACTCTGGGATCGTGACCTGAGCCAAAGGCAGTTGCTTAACCAACTGAGCCACCCAGGTGCCCTATTTTTTTTTTAAATTTATTTATGTATTTAGTTGAAAGAAAAAGAGAGAAAGAGCAGGAGTAGGGGGAAAGGCAGAAGGAGAGGGAGAAGCAGACTCACTCCTGAGCAGGGAGCCCAGTGCAGAGCTCAAGCCCAGGACCATGGGATTATGACCTGAGTGGAAGGCAGATATTTAGTGGAGGGAGCCACCCAGGTGCCCAGTTACAATGTTTTTAAGTGTATCTCTTTGTACACTTTTCACAATGGTTGCTCTGTGCATTACAGTATATATTATGACTTAAAACAGTCTACAGTAACAACCTTTTATCACTTAAATGAAATGCAGAAACCTAATTTTCATGTAGATCTTTTTAGTTTCCTCCAATTTTAAATGTTATTATCTTAAGTATTAATTTTTATTTCAACTATAAAATATGATTTTTAAAACTCATAAAGAAAAAACCGGTGTATAACATGTACCCCTATTCCTGCTCTGTTGTTTCTTCTCTCCTCCTGATGCTTTAGGATTCTTTCTTTTATCATTTCCTTTCTGTTTAAACTCTTTATCTAGTGCTTAGGAATAGTTCTGCTAGTGACAAAGTCTTTAGTTTTCCTTTG
This sequence comes from Taxidea taxus jeffersonii, assembly GCA_003697995.1. NCBI lineage: Eukaryota > Metazoa > Chordata > Mammalia > Carnivora > Mustelidae > Taxidea > Taxidea taxus. The sequence continues at coordinate 10,182 of RCUC01069240.1, read as the reverse complement.
CTTTGGCCATTTCCTGTCCCTGATTCTACCCTTCAGTTTTATATCTCTTGGTGAATGTAAAGATTCTCAGGCAAATAGAAGAGCTTTTACCCTGGTTATTATTGGTCATTCCCATTTGTTCTACAGGAGAAATGAGCTTACTTAGAAAATGAGCCAACCTCAACCTTTACTGCTAGAGTAGGGGTCAGGAAACAACTGGTGTGGGTCTTCTATTGTGTTGAGGGACACATGATGTTGTGCAACAGTATTCTCTAGTCCTGCAGTCTCATCCAGTTCATTTTTTCCTTACCAGCTTTCAGATTTCTCCTTTAGTCCTCTTGCATTTATTTGCTTGGTTTATGGTTACATGTAGAAAGGAAAAGGAGGGAGAAATAGGTCTATAACATCTTCTGAAGACCAGAGTCACAAATGGAAATTTGACTCAAAGTCCTTACCAGCTTTAAAGATGCTGATTACTAAAAACAAACAAACAAACAAACACAGCACTGGAAATATTTTTAGGTTCAGCCTCATGTTAAGTCCTTAAATCACTGTGTCGTGTGTGTGTGTTTGTGTGTGTGTGTGTGTGTGTATACACATACATACACAAACTTCACAGAAAATAGGAGGGTTCCCAAAAGTCTAAAACACACTGACCATAGGGAAACTGCTGTCTTTACCAAAATTTGACATACAAGTTTAGAGGTGTCTTAACCTTATTCCCAGGTACAAATTGTAAAGTTTACCTTATTGACCAGCTGCTCTTCATTTTCCCTTCTGGATACTTTTCTTTCTTTATGTTTGGACTCTTTCTGCTATAGCAAGCAATATACATGAGTATAACCTTGTTAGTGATGGCAAATCACTAACAAGTGGTGCATATTTCACACATTGATGTTCCCTTTGCTTTTCCTGTTAGAATGTTTGCATTCCACGTTTTCTCCTTTCATGATTTTTCTGGTTGACTGTAGCTCAGTCGATTAAACTAAAGTATTTAAGTATGCTTACCTTTCAGCTAAGGTATGAGTTTAAATTAGCTTTAATTGTGCACACATTATGCCTTCTAGAAAATATTTGCATAATAATGAACCTTTTCAGTGTCTCAACCTCAAAGAATAGTTAATGCAGATATTTAATACTTTGTGACTAGATAATGGCAAAAATTTGGGGGGGTCTCTGTTTTCTTATTTATGGAGAAAAAAATTTAATTAATTGCTCTGTAGAGTTATTTGAGTATTATGATTCTAATTGAACAGATGTGAATGTGAATAATTAATCACATCATTCTCCCCATTCTTACAATGATAAGAAGAACTTTTACCTCCCTCAAAATTAAATTAATAATGATTAAGGAAAGCCCAGCAATGCTGCATCTGATAAGGATTTAGCAAATGAATGGTTCTGGGGTATATTGTGGATGCTGCTGTTATCATGTGTTAGGAATGACCAGATGTATAGGAAGATGAAAGAGCCTCTGTGCTTTTAGGAATATTTTATGTCTTTTATTTTGCTCTCTAGCTGATACATGACCACATTCCATAGTTAGAATTTACTTTTGCCAGAGAAAGAACATGTTGCAATAGGTATCCTATTTTTCATGTTATTAGTACCTATAGTTTGCTACTAAAGTATTAAGTACTTAATTATTTAAGTACTTAAGTATTTAAATTAATTTATATTTAATTAAATTAAGTACTTAAATTAATACTTTAAGTACTAAAGTATTAAGTACTTACTACTAAAGTATTAAGGAAATGCTAGTATCTCTGGTGCTTTCCGCTAAGTCTCAGATATGCAGGAAATTTGTTTATTGTCATTCAGTTCATAAATGTCTCATAATAATTGAAGACTTAATTGGTAGTCTTATTCTATTAATTAAATTTATTGTATGACTCTTATCCTTGCATTTTTTTAAAAGATTTTATTTATATATTTAACACAGAGACATCGAGATCACAAGTCAGAGAGGCAGGCAGAGAGAGAGGAGGAAGCAGGCTCCCTGCTGAGCAGAGAGCCCGATGCAGGGCTCGATCCCAGGATCCTGGGATCATGACCTGAGCCAAAGGCAGAGGCCCCAACCCACTGAGCCACCCAGGCGCCCCTATCCTTGCATTTTTTTAAGACAAAGGGGGATTAAAATAAAAAAGGAAAAGGGAGGGACACCTGGGTGGCTCAGTTGGTTAACATTTGCCTTAGGCTCAGGTCAAGATCTGAGTCCTGGGAAAGTGCCTCACTCAGTGGGGAATCTGCTTCTCCCTCTCCTTCTGCCCCTTCCCTGCTCATGCTCTCTCTCAATCTCTCTCAAATAAATAAACAAAATCTTAAAAAAAAAAAAGGAAAAGGGAGAGAAACATGATTAGGAAAGCAGAGGTAGACAATTCTATCTACTCAAAGTGAAAGCAACCTTGACAAGCTAAATAATTGAGCTCAGCTTTTTGACTGTGAAATGGAAGAACAATGAGGCAGAAATTCTGGACTCCAGTGAATGCTCCATAATTACTTACATTCTCTTTTGTGATGGGGTCAAATCTGACACAAATGGAAAATGTAGAGAACACTATCTTCCTTTGTTTTCCTCATCTAATTGGGTGCTTTAAGCTAGTAGACCTAGATCATAGATCTATCTCTATCTGTTATCTAATTTCTTTCAAAACTTCAGAATTTCTTGGTTTGTATGACTTAGTTTGGTGCAACCACAAGGATTACAAATGATTAAGACATAGTCTCTAGAACCATGGTCATGAGCTGTTTCCTCAGCAACTGCAGACATAGCAAGTGGGAGAAAATAATTGAGTCTAACTAGATATCTAAAGAGGATTTTGAGCTTTTATTGAGTTCTCAGATGTCTTCTTCATTCAGTTGTACAAATATTTAATTGCATTTTCCCCTTCTCTGAATTTTAATCTTTTTTATTTATTTTTTTAATTTTTATTTTATTATTTTTTTAATTTGACAGAGATCACAAGTAGGCAGAGAGAAAGGAAGGGAAGCAGGCTCTCTGTGGAGCAGAAAGCCCGGTGTGGGGCTCGATCCCAGGACCCTGAGATCATGACCTGAGCCGAAGGCAGAGACTTCAACCCACTGAGCCACCCAGGCGCCCCTAATCTTTTTTATTTTGCAAAGCATAAGTGATTTCTGAGCATCACATTCCACTTCTGCATAGATAAGAGCTACTTCACAAAGTTCTATGAAGGGACATTGCGTAATATTTCTCTCTGTGTATAGAATGCTGGGAGAGAGTGGATAAAAGTAGCTAAGATTGCTTTTCAAATCTTTAGCTGGCTAATATTTCATGGTGTACTTTGTTTTCATGTTTTACTATTGGCTGTTTGCCCTAATAAACAAACTATTTTAAAAATCCAATTTGTATAAATCTTATAAGTCCAGTCTCCTTATTATAGTAACAAAACTCTGTTTTGCACACTAGTCTCCAATTAAGACACCCTGAAGATGTATTAAAATGTAAACTGTTATCAAGATAATTATTAAACCAATGTAGAAACAACATCAAGTATTGTTTTTTGACCATAGTATATATACCCTTTCTTTCTATATATTTGCTCTTAATTGGCATGTAAATTTTTAATATTCCTTTAGTGAAGTAGTTTCTTTTATCACTAAAAGAATCTTCATATAACAAATTAGAGATCTACAGAGACAAAAAGCAAATTACTTTTTCTATCCAAGTAAAATTATTTTATTAGCACATGTGAATTTTTATTCACTCCCCATATGCAAATGCAGTTGACAGAATTGTAGCCACTAAGCACATGGCTTGTCTGCTTTTGAAATCCTATCGTAAACATTTCTCCTTTCGCTTGAAAGACTCCATAATTATGAATTCCAATCCTTTGTGTTGCCATTCCATAATTTACTAGGCTATTCCTTCTTTAAAAACATTTGTGTTGTTTTCTTTCTATCTGCTCTCTACTCTCTATAGTATATCTTTATATATTTATTTATGTATATTTATATATGTTTATATTTTTTAATTTATATCTATTTTATACTTTTATGTTTTTATGCTAATATTGAATTGCTGAATGATCCTGGGCTTCTATGTATGTATGTGTATGTGTGAGTATGTGAGCTTTTTGTTCAATTAGTTCATTATGATGAATTCCTAGTTGTTGAATAACAGAACCAAAATTTATAAATTCCTATTTCACTTCTGCTTTATATTTTTGTGATTTTTCCTAGAAAAGATTGTATTTTTAAAAAAATGTTTTTAAAACTTGTATGATTCTGGAGGTGTCGGCAGTATATAAAAACAATAGTATTGGTTTGCAAATGTAATGTGAGTCTGGCCCAATGTCAGTATATGTAAAAGTCACCCAGGTGTTTTTCTTTGAATCAGAACATTACTCTCCCAATTTTTTCTTTCATTAATCAATTATTATTTAATTTCATAATTAAAAATAATCAAGAAATCAAGTTTTAGAAGATTTTGAAGAAGTTTTTCAAATTCTCATTTCTACTTGTTTTATGTCAAGAGATTCACAAGCTTAGAAAGAAAAAAATTACTTTTAGCAAGGTGTACATTATGCTATTCTGAATACTATTTATTGTATCTTACCAAGTTTGCTGTCAATAATCTTTTAGAAAGAACTTTTTATAGAAAGCTGGCTAACTAAACACGTACTCAGGTAAATCGAGGTCTTCTTTTGACAGGCCATAACGTCTTTGTTGTTACTGTCCTTTATCTATACTGTAGTGATTCAAGAGTGCCTAAAATCATATTTTACCTTATGTGGAGACTTTGAAGATTATAAAAATCAACCTAACCGCAACGTATAATTAAATTGGGGCCTCATTAGTAGTTTCCTAACCTTTATGTACACTGAGGACGGCAAACAGATTTCATCTCCTGCACCAAGTCAGCTCACCTGCTGGTGGGTGTCTGGAATGTCTTTTGAGGACGGAGAAGACCCATCTTTTTCAGCAGGAGAGTGCTTGGATGCTGACACCCCGTTTTTTGTCTCATGTATCAGAGGAACAGGAACAGAGTGTATTTGCCACAGCCTTGCTATCCAGTACTTACATATTTTTTTAAAGGTTTTTTTTTTTAAAGATTTTATTTATTTATTTGAGAGAGAGAGAAAGCACAAGTGGCAGAGGTGGGGAAAGAGTGGTGGAGGAAGAGGGAGAAGCAGACTCACTGCTGAGCAGGGAGCCCTACGTGGAACTTGGTTCCGGACTCTGAGATCATGACCTGAGCCAAAGGCAGGCGCTTAACCAACTGAGACACCCAGGGGCCCTGAACCTTCATGTTTTTATAGTAATCCTTCCTGTTGGCCAACATAGATAAGCAGCTGTAAGAATACAAAGAAAAGTGAATGTGCTACTTAATAGTTGTAATTCCTTGGAGAAATTGTTATGTAGGAAAAAAAAGAAAGAAAGAAAGAAAGAAAAGAAAACCAAAATCGAGCATGTGAGGCAATGCAGCAGAATTCCTCTGTTGTCCAAATATTCTGCTTACTGTTTCGCCTTTCTAGAGTTATGCACCAAATGCTGCTAAATCTAACAAGCCCATCCATAGATTCAAATGAAGTCCTACCTGTGTTTAAATTGTGCCAGCTCACCTCTCACACATCTGACTCTTTGGGGAGTGTATAACAATAGCAGCAACATCTCCCCCCAGGAGACGTTTTGGAAATGTATAAAAGGCTCTATAGTTCTCACAGTGATTGGTGGATGTTACAGGATTTGGGTAGGTAGGGATCAGAAATTCTAGAAAATTGAAATGCACAGCATAGTTTTGTATAAGAAGACATCACTGATGTCCACAGAAATCACCAATGCCCAGCAAGACAAGCCTCACTGTGGATACACCCCAAGAACTGGACAGGAAGGGTACTGCTCCAGCCCCACCAATCACAAACACTCAAAAATGAACAGCTTTTAGAACCCTAAATATCATTTTATCAGGCCCCAGGGAAATACTTGTTTAATGTCTTTAAAACAAAGGATGACTATGTGTGAAGATGGTGTCACCGCTGAAAGGAGTGCAAGAAGTATTGGAAAGACATTAGTGCTTACATAGAGAAAAGAAAAATTAACTTGTCAAATTCTGTCTTTCAGGTAGCATGAATGCAATCAATTCCTGCATAATTAAAAACTGCCAAAAACTGCTGAATATCCATTTCCTTGTTTCTCTCCATGTTCTGGTTTATGATTCTAGAGTTATTCACAAATTTATGTTATATTCAGAACACTTGCACTTGGCTATATAAGGAATATTTTGCAATATTAAGTAATTCATATGACTCTTAAGTCTGTGTATTTGCCGGTCTAACTGTAATGTGCAAGAAGCAAGATACAAATTCTTTACATTGGCCGCAAAATGGACATTGAATGTTCAATGTTGAGAATGTTTTTTTTTTTAATTTTATTTTATTATTTATTTGACAGACAGAGATCACAAGTAGGCAGAGAGGCAGGCAGAGAGAGAGGAGGAGGCAGGCTCCCCGCTGAGCAGAGAGCCCGATGCGGGGCTTGATCCAAGGACCCCGAGACCATGACCCGAGGCAAAGGCAAAAGTTTTAACCCACTGAGCCACCCAGATGCCCCAAGAATGATTTTGTTTTATAAACTTGTTTGATATGATAATTAATTAAGCCAATTAAATAAAATGTTGAATTTCTTTAAATATTTAATTTAAAATTTAATATTAAATTATATAAATATGTACTAGCCTTTTAATTTAGTAAAGCATTAAATAAAAATTCATTGGAAAACATACATTTTAAAAATCCATTAACTTAGGAGGAGGTCATTATTGAGGAGGGGACTTAAATATTAGTAAAGGTTTTGTCTGAAATCATTAAGTGATTTATTACTCACCCATATTTAATTGTAATTGTGTAGTTTAGTAGACCAATTACTAGAAAATCAATAAAGTTTGATTGTAGACAACTAAGAGAGATTTGAGACACCTTTTAACAGGTTTTGAATCCAATAATGTTAAACTGATATACATGAAACACCAAGTTTCATTAGCAAATATGGTTTTAACATTTAATATCATGTTAAGTATACTTCCATATTATTTGTAGGAAATGATTTAAAAAATCTATGTTGTAGAAGTTACATATTGAATTTATGTATTTGCTTGTAAGTCACTTGTTCTCACTTTTACTTTGACACTATTCTGAGAGGTCTACCACACAGAATCTCTATAAGTCTTTCATTATTATTTATTTTTCTAGTCCATTCTTCAACTTAACTAATCTCCTAAAAGAGTTAGTCTCCATTGATCTCTAAATACTGAGGAGTATTTAGCATGTGGAGGGATTTCTAGAAATGTAATTTCTGTCATATTTTATCAAACCAAATTATGTTGACATAGGTATAAATATGACCTAGTTTGTATGTAGTAATATCACATTTCCTCAGTTTTCCACTTCAGTAGCCTAGCTAACAAGATGCCTACTTCAATTAAGGCTACTGCTATTTTTTCTTGAACTACTGGTAGGATGGAGTCGCCATTTATGAAGACAGGAAAAACTATAGGATGAATATATTTGGAGGTGGGTAAAAATAAATAATATAGATTTTTAGACATGTTAAGATTGATGTCTGTTGGGTATTTGACTTGCACAGCTCTAGAGCACTATCTCACGTTCTCTTGGTCTTTCCTTTATTTCGAGAATTGAAATGACAACCATGTTGGGATAACCTAGTAGTCTCTGACACGGATATACTTACTTCTGGGGTTCTCTGATGCTGGATATGGAACATCTACTGAATACCATCCAAGCATGAGAAACTTGAAATTGAGGCTTAACACCTCATGCCGTAACACTTAACTGATTATGGATGGAAATCAGTGGGCATGTGGACTCTTCACTCTTCAGATGGATAATGTTGAAGCATAATTTTAAGAACCATAGAAACTGGTGGAAGGATTAAAGGTCTACAGTCCTTGACGTAAACCTATTTGATGGCTAGAACAGATTATAAGTGATGTGTAGCTATTTATAATCCTTATTTATCCACTTAGTATTCTTGTTGATGCTCTTAAACTGTATTTTTAGATTATATTTAAACTGAAAACAGTTTTCCCCAATGAGCAGAAATAATGATAACATTACTCTTCATATTATACTATTAAATAGTCTATGAAATCTTGTGATTTCTATAGGAAAAAAAAGTTAGTTAAAATGTTTTAGAGTTAGACTGAACAAAATAAATGTAATTTTCCCTTTTTAAACAGTTCTGACATTTTATAATCAAATTACACCATGCTATGATAAATATAGTTTTTAATCAAAATCCACCTGAAAATTCATACTCTCTAGTATTTATCTAAGCATCCATATTATGGGGAGAGTATAGCAAGCCATTCAAATAATAGATTGCATTTTCTCCTTTCCCAAGCAGACTTTTTGTTGTTGTGTGAGCAATTTTGTTGATTAACTTCTCTCCATTGGGTTTCAGAGCTAAATGACAGTAACTAAATATTCACTGTCAATAATTCTTAAATACTTCTGACTTATCACAGAAGTATGATTTACAAAAGACTGAAACTTAAAAAGAGAGGCATCCTTCCTACCTATAAGGAGATCCTAACTAGTCAGTTGAACAATACATATAATATTGGCATACTGATAAGAGACATTAAAGGCAGGAAAACTTGCTGACTGCTTATACATTCCAGTTGGCCTCCATATGTAGAATTGAGAAAATTTTAAGAGAGTGAGATGTGATCAGTATTTCCATTTTAACTTCATAAAACAATGCTCTTTTTTTTTTAAGATTTTATTTGACAGCCAGAGATCACAAGTAGGCAGAGAGGCAGGCAGAGAGAGAGGAGGAAGCAGGCTCTCCGCCGAGCAGGGAGCCCGATGCGGGGCTCGATCCCAGGACCCTGGGATCATGACCTGAGCCGAAGGCAGAGGCTTTAACCCACTGAGCCACCCAGGCACCTTAAAACAATGCTCTTTTACTAGAAAAGCTATTAAAAATTACCAAATGGAAAACTTTTTAATTGGATTTTAAGAATTTTTTTTTAAAACACTTTCTATATTAGTGTTCCTTGTCCCAAAGATTACCGCTTTCATCTACTAGTTTGGATCTGTATATAATAGTTCATCATTTTTAGTCATGTGTGACTAGGACTTTCAAAGCTCATTTTTCAAGATGGGGATATATTAACATTTATTGAAAAGATTATCTTTGGTTTGGGAGTTCTAATTTGGCAAGAAACCTTCCCAACTCACCCCCTTTCTCCTTAAAAAAGTGTACCTCTCCTTCGTTCCCCTGACTTGTCTGTGGTTTTGCAACAGTTTTTTGTCCTGGATTTCAGTTCTCTTTTATTCCCAAATAAACCCATCTCTTGTTGGTAAAATACCCGGCAGATTTACTTTTTAAAGTTAACAATATCATAACTGCTTAATTTTTTTATATCCAATTAATGTGTCCCTTTCTTAACCTTAAGGATTCCTCTGCACTTCGTCAATTCTAGAATGAACTTCTGTGCAGCTTCAAATTATAAAGACCTGCCAAATAAAAAACAAAATGCAGTTGAAGAGAGATACTTCTTTCTTTCACCTCAAGAATATGACTGTCATGTACACTGCTATTTTGGGACATACATTTTTCATCAGTTTTGAAAAAAAAAGTTGCATAGCGTAAGGATTAGGAATGTGCATTTTTTGGAATTAGATAAACAGGTCTAATCCCTACTTGGTAAGACTTCTGGATAAGAGAAATCAATGGACGTACAAATGACATATGTCTAAATATTTGAAAGTTATAAATCATAAAACTTCTGAGTTATAAATTATTAAGTAAATATTTCCTTCTGTTTTGAAGAAATATGCCTTTGTAATGACCTGCAGGAACAGGTTTTTACTGAAAATATTCAGTTATCAGAGAGTTCCTGAATAAATAACAGAGGGACCTGGCCATTGGCTTCTAGACTTTGGCCTCCAGATGTGCCCATCTCCTTCTTTCCATAGCCCCTTCTTTGTCCTGTTACATGGGAGGGCCGAGTGGGTGTCTCAGCCTGCATATCCACACTCAGTCCACATCCCTGCAAAGTTGCTGTTGACCACTCTTCAGGTCTGAGGTTGTCTGTGTTGGAAGTGTGTGAGTGGTTGAGGAGGAGCAAAGATGGGCTTCTAGGAGTGTTCACCTTAGCCTCATGGACTTTGTGCCCTATGGAGCAGTGTGCATCAGGACAAAGCTCAGAGCTCCTGG
>RCUC01069239.1:0-43652 GCA_003697995.1 Taxidea taxus jeffersonii | reverse complement strand
TTTGAGAGGTATTCTCTGGGCTTCCTGGATTTTGATGCTTGTTCCCCTTGCTATATTAGGGAAATTCTCTACAATAATCCTCTCCAGTATACCTTCTGCTCCTATTTCTCTTTCTTCTTCTTCTGGAATCCCAATTATTCTAATGTTGTTTCGTCTTATGGCATCACTTATCTCTCGAATTCTCCCCTCGTGGTCCAGTAGTTGATTGTCTCTCTTTTGGTCTGCTTCATTATTCCCTGCCATTTGGTCTTCTATATCACTAATTCTGTCTTCTGCCTCATTTATCCTAGCAGTAAGAGCCTCCATTTTTGATTGCACCTCATTAATAGCTTTTTTTATTTCAACTTGATTAGACTTTATTTCTTTTATTTCTCCAGAAAGGGTTTTTATTTCTCCTGACAGGGTTTCTCTAATATCTTCCATGCCTTTTTCGAGCCCGGCTAGAACCTTGAGAATCATCATCCTGAATTCCAGATCTGACATATTACCAATGTCTGTATTGATTAGGTCCCTAGCCTTCGGTCCTGTCTCCTGCTCTTTTTTTTGTGGTGAGTTTTTCCGCCTTGTCATTTTGTCCAGATAAGAATCCGCTGTTCTCCTTGTTAAGTGAACTTGGTCTTGGCTGTATTTCTTTGATCTTCTGGGGGAGGGACCTGTTGTAGTGATTCTCAGGTGTCTTTGCCCCAGGCGGAGTTGCACCGCCCTTACCAGGGGCCGGGCTAAATAATCCTCTCAGGTTTGCTTTCAGGAGCTTTTGTTCCCTGAACGCGCTTTCTGTAGAGTTCTGGAGGACGGGAATGACAATGGCGGCCTCCCAATCTCCGGTTCAGAGGAGCCGAGAGCTAGGGGCCCCAGTCTTCAGTGCGCCTTCAGAGAAAAGCGTTTAATCCCTCCAGTCTCCCTAGCCCACGTTTGCGCCGGAGAGTGCGCGCGCGCGTCCGCCCGCAGACACTGCGCGCCGGCAGACACCGCGGGCCCGCCGACACTGCGCGCACCCGCAGACCGCGCGCGCCCGCAGACCTCGCTCAGAGAAAATCGTGCCTAAGCAGTCCCGTCTCACTGGCTTCTGGGAGTGCTCCGAGCTCACCCAGCCTGTGACCAAGCGTCTCTGTGTCTGGCAGAGTCCCACCTGGAGTGTCCGGAGCCCGTAGATCCCTGAGCTCTCCCGGGTCGGAGTCTCCCTGGGTCTTGTGGGGACCCCTCGCACAGAACACCGGCCAGTGCCACAGAGCACCGATCCGTGTCACAGACCACTAGGAAATCTCGGCTCTGTCTCCGCAGCCGACTTCCCCGCTCTAATACCTGTGAGCTCTGCGACACTCAGACACCCCCGATCCTTCTGTGACCCCATGGGACCTGAGTCCACGCTGTCCCCACGAGGTCTTCACCCCAGTTTAGCCTCTGGAGCGATGTCCCTCCGTGGAGCCGACTTTTAAAAGTTCTGATTTTGTGCTCTGCCGCTTGCCGGGAGCCGGCCCCTCCCCCCGGGGTTTATCTTCCCGTCGTGTTGGACTCACTTCTCCGCTGGTCCTACCTTTCAGAAAGTGGTCGATTTTCTGTTTCTAGAATTGTTGTTTTTCTTCTCTTCGATCTCCTGTTGGATTTGTAGGTGTTCGGAATGGTTTGATAGGTTATCTAGCTGATCTCCTGCTGGCTGATGTCGTCTCAGCCTCCTACTTCTCCGCCATCTTGACTCCTCCCCCTCTAGTTCAATAAATAAAATATTTTTTTAAAATTTTTTTTAAATATTTAATAAATAAATAAATTCTAAAAAAGAAAACTGATTTGGGATAAGGCTTTAAGTTGTGTATGTGTGTGTGTGTGTCTGGTAATTCTCCCAGACCATTTTCAGCAATGACACCTCCTACATGAATCATCTATACTGGGTTTTCTATCCTATTTCCTTGACCTATTTGTTTATCTCTGTATCTATCACATGCTGTCTTAATTATGAAAAGACTGTTATCTAGAAAAGCAAGGCTCCCCAATTTGCTCTTTTTCTTCTCAACTGTCTGCCTATTCCTAGTCTTTAGTTCTTCCATTTTATTTTATTTTTTGCCTTTCCATTTTAAAATTTCCTTACCAAGTTACATTTTAAAACCTGCCAGAATTTTGATTAGCACTGTATGCAACCTACATTATAATTTAGGAGAAATGACTTTTATTATACAGAGTCAATAAAACAAGGAGGTTCTTCAAAACACCAGAACCACCATATGATCCACATATCTCACTTCTGGGTATATATCCTGAGTTAATGAAAGCAAGATCTTGAAGAACGATCTATACTCCCTGCTCATTGCAGTATTATTCATGATAGCTGAGATATGAAAACAACCTTTGTGTCCATCAGTAGATGAATGGTTAAAGAAGATTTGGTATGTACACACACACAATACAGAATATTATCCAGCATAAGAAAAAAGAAAAACTGGGGAGCCTGGGTGGCTCAGTGGGTTAAGCCTCTGCCTTCAGCTCAGGTCATGATCTCAGGGTCCTGGGATCAAGCCCCACACCAGGCTCTCTGCTCAGCGGGGAGCCGGCTTCCCCCTCTCTCTCGGCCTGCCTCTCTGCCTACTTGTGATCTCTTTCTCTCTCTTTCAAATAAATAAAGAAAGAAAAAAAGAAAATCCACCTTTTGCTACAACATAATGCCCTGAGGACATTATGCTAAGTGAAATAAGCCAGAAAGAGACAGACAAATTGCTGCATGAATCATTTATATATGGAATCCAAAAACAAAGAGTCAAACTCAGAAAAACAGAGGAGAGACAAGTGACTGCTATGGGCTAGGAGTAAGGAAAGGTTGGTAAAAGATGAATGAGGTCTGAGGATCTAACATATAACATGGTGACTAGAGTTGATCTGTATCTTTTATAGAGAGAAGAAATAAGGAAATTCTACAAATCAATCAAAAAGGGCAAACAGTGAATATATTCTGGAGATCTAATGTACATCACAGTGATTAGACTTAACATTACATTACACACTTAAAAGAAAGTAAATCTTAAATGTCCTCACCACACACACACACACACACACACACACACATACACACAAATGGGAATTCTATAATGTAATGGAGATATTAGCTAACAAATGATTGGCAAGCATTCTGCAACATATACATGTGAGAAAATCAAGTCTGCACACTTGAAGCTTACACAATTATATGCCAACTATATCCCAATAAAGCTGGGGGAACAGGAGGCCAACAACCCAATGGAGAAATGGGCAAAATATCTGAATAGGCACCTCACAAAAGAGAATATAAATGCCCAACAAGCATAGGGAAAAGGTGCTTAATTTTATTAGTTAACTGAAAAATTCAAACTGAAACCACAAAGTGACAGCACGACATGCCCACATAAATGACTAAAAAGATGGACAATACCAAATGTTGTTAAGGATGTGAAGGAAGTGAAAACCTCATCCGGTGGTTGGTGGGAATATAAGGTGGTAGAGCCCCTTCGGTAAGTAGTTTGGTAGTTTCAGTGAAAGCTGAACATTTGCGTGTCCTGTGGCCCAGCGCTTAAGATTCCAAGGTACACAGAAATGTCTACAAGCGTGCACCAGTGCAGGAGTACGAGAACAGGCATACAAGGACTCCACTACAGCTCAAACTGGAAATAACCCAATGTTCATCAACAATAAGAGGGCAAATAAATTGTGGTGTGTTATCAACAGACAGAGCCGAAATCAGCAAATCCAGCCCACAGCCTGGTTTTATAAACAGTTTCGTAGGAACTCACCCACTTCCTTCTGTTTACATACTGTCAACGGCTGCCTTCACACTACAGCAGCAGAGCTGAGCCGTTAAAGCAGCCACCATATGGCTCCCCAAACTGAGAGCATTTACAACCTTGTGCTTTACAGGAAAAAAGTGCCAATCGCTGTTACATCCTAATGAGCCAAAGCAAACTAGAGCTACAACAAATACAGTATATTAGGATGACTCTCCCAATATACTGATGAGCAAAAAAAGGCAGACACATAGCGATTTTGTTGCCTCATATAAAGTTCAAACACAGGCAAAGCTGATCTAGGGTGTTGGAATTCAGGATAGAAATCACCTGAGTCGCAGGAATGCGCCCAGAAGGGAATCGTAGATGAGTTTCTGGGGTCCTGGTAACACTCCAACGTGTGGTTGAACACCGCTTACACTAGTGTGTTTTCTTTGTAAATCTGGTCAAATTAGATATCTATGACTTCTGCACTTTTCCATATGTGTGTCTACATGTTTCTTCGATAATAAGCATTTATTTTTGGCTCCATTAAAACAAAATCTACCAACTATTGTCATGTTATTACAATGTTATGATGAGATAAAATAGTATCATCATAAACAAAATAGTAAAATAAATCTGGAAAGTAAAAGCCCAACCATAATGTAGACGACATTAGCTTAGTCTTTTCTTATGGCTAAAGAAAACAAAGCCAGTAGAGGTTAGTTGATCGTCCCAAATGGATTCATCTATTTCGTATAAGAGGGAGAATCAGAACCCATCCTTTGGCTTAAAAATCCAGTTCTTTCTTTGCCACATACCAGTCTCCTCATCTGAATACAGGAAAGTAAAATAACCCATAAATATAAGTTCTGCAATTTGTTATCACTTCCATGAAATATCATATCACGACTGGCCATTTACTTTAAAACCCCAAATATTTCAAAGAACCATTTGTTTGGCCACATATCCTTTTCTTAAAAAAAAAAACAGAACTATAGAAACAAAGATAAAAACATGATCAAAGAGTAGATCAATAACAAGTTAAAAAAAATAACAACTTAGAAAACAGAATGCACTGCCTCTCCAAGCCGTGAGTTTCCATCACCATGCTATAATGAACATAAAAATTCAATTTAACATTTTTAAACATTTAATCATTAAATATTTCATATAGGGACGCCTGGGTGGCTCAGTTGGTTAAGCGGCTGCCTTCAGCTCAGGTCATGATCCCAGCGTCCTGGGATTGAGTCCCACATCGGGCTCCTTGCTCGGCAGGGAGCCTGCTTCTCCCTCTGCCTCTGCCTGCCTCTCTGTCTGCCTGTGCTCGCTCTCTTGCTCTCTCTCTCTAACTAATAAATAAATAAATCTCAAAAATAAATAAATAAATAAATAAATATTTCATATAGGTAGGAAGACAAAAATAATGTAAGGTATTATCTTAGAGTCTAGATTCACTAGCTATTAACATTTTAGATCTATGTTTCTGATACTTTGTTATTTTTTATTTTTAAAAAATGTGGGTAGAGCCAATCACCCCTGCATACCTAGCCCACTGCCTCCCCTCCCTCCCCAGAGGTAACCACTAACCTCCGTTTGCTATTTATGCATGCTGTTAGGTATGATTTTACAACTTCTTTATATACTTATGTCAGTATAAAATACTACTTTATATATTTTAAATAACATAAATGAATTTTCTGAATATATGTTTATTTTAGGATTCTTCTAAATGGAAAGTTCTAAATGACTTACTTCAGAATAATTTTTCTATGCTTGCTCCTAAGACAGAAATCACTTGACTTTCATCCTCAAAGTGCTTTGAGAGGTGGATTATAATTGCAAAGTCGTATTCTGCCTGTCATATTTTATTTCTTAAACTGCCTACATGTACGTTCAATCTGGTATCTATGTTTATAATTAATTAGATCCCAAAATAGAAATGGCAGTAGAGAACAGAATCTTGTTGTCGAAAGTATCGGAATTGGCTGGGGTTTCTTGATATTTCCTTGTAGTCGTGCAACCTTTTCCTGCTTACATGCAATCTCAATAAGAAAGAGAATTGCCTTCTATTTCCTCCTATTTCAACAAGAAGGTCATTCTTCTTTTATTGGGTCTTTGCAGAAAATAGCTTTCATTCCTAAAGCTTTGATTATTTAGCTTTATTTTAACCCCGTTCCATTGTTGGGCAGGTACGCTCCTGCTGTGAATCATCCCAGACACCTCCCCACCGCATCTCCCATCTCCAATCCAGTCTCCTGAGACCCTGAGTAGCCCTGTCCATTAACACCTGTCCACTCTTCATCATCCTATCCCCCTTCAAGCCACGCCTCCACCCAGTCTCGTTGCCCTGCACCCATCCAACCACATGGGCTACTGTGACCTCTAATCTGTTCTCATTACAGCGGCTCTAAAGAAGAAACAGGAATCTCAGGTTCTCAGCGTTTTTAAAGCCCTGCACCATCTGATTCTCATTACAACTCCAGTCTCATTAGGAGCTGGTCTTCTTTCAGTCTCTACCCTTGAACCAAGATGTACTCTTCCAGTGACTTGAAGGTCACATGCTATCATCCCTCCCCAAAGCCTCTGTGTACCCCATGCCCTTCGGCCAGGGCTCTGTCCTCCAGAAAGTTCCCTCTGATGGGGTCTCTGGGTGGCTCAGTGGGTTGAGTGTCTGACTCTTGATTTCAGCTCAGGTGACAATCTCAGGGTCTTAGGATCAAGCCCTGGGTTGGGCTCCACACTCAGGTCTCAGGATGGAGTCCACTTGTCCTTCTCCCTCTGCTTCTCCCTTCCCTCCCTGCTCTCCCAAGTAAATAAATAAACAAAATCTTAAAAACGAAAGTTCCCTCTGACCCCCTTATCTCCCCCACTGTACTCTCTTTTTTTCCTTCACAGTCTTATCTGTGCGTGTGTGCACCTGTTCATGGATCAACACTTCTCACCCCGATTAGATCACAAGCTCCATCACAGCAGGGGCCATATCTGTTTTATTCAATAGTCTGAATGATTCTTCAACACTGAATCCACAACACTCAGCAGACCCTTGACTTACAGTAGGTGTTTGCTGAAGAGCTATTAAGTTATGAAAACGCACGTTTGTGCCAACTAATAGGGGAGCAAACCGGAGGGGAGTATCTCCAACATCCAGCGCTGTTTGTTTATTTTAAAAAAAAATGAGCTGAAACATGTAAAAGGAGCAACAAGCTTACCCACTAGAGAACCAGCAGCTGGCACCAACCTGCCGGATGGCCGGTGTGTGCGTACCCAGGCCCCCGGGGTCCCCTCTCCCCTAAGCCAGGGCAGCATGGCTGCCTCAGATGTTCTCAGTCACATCCAATAGAGTTTCTCTTAACCCAGCAGGCGACAGGCGAGCTGACCCAAATCCTAAACTCAGAGCCCTGGGGGAGGAGGCAGAGCACACGGAGGGGGGTGGGGGGGAGGTTGAGGTAGGGGAGGCAGAGAGCCTGGAGCCTCAAGATGCTGAGAACCCCACAAAGTAGCAGTGGGGAGTGAGCTGTAACGAGGGAACACTTAGTCTGCTCTTCTCTGCTCTAGCTAATTACACTTCCAGTGGGAAGGACAGGAAACAGAAAACGAGACAGAGACAGGTGCACAGCGTCCTCATGTGTCCCATACGCCACCGGGCGTCCCTCCACGCCTGTTTCCAAACGTGCAGACCCAGCCTCCCCTGGGCTGCATTTGCCACAGAAGTGGATCTTAAGTCATCTGTACACAAACAAAACCCCCATTTTTAACAAAAATGTTTTTATTTATTTTTACATTCAAAAGAAATAAATTAGGAGACATTTTTGTATTCAAAAGACCGACACCTGTGAATACCGAGGACGGTTATCTGGTTTGCCCTTGGTCTGTGTTCCAGTTATTGTTAAGGAGTCTAAGAAGCAGGAACCCCAAGCTGTCTAAAATTATTGCTTTCCTAGGATCTCAAGACATTCTGTCTACATTTAAGGATAATAATAAAGCACTGCCAGAGGCATCTTTGACACCTTTTGCAATTGAACAAATAGTAGTATGGTTGTTAGCTACAAAATTCACAGACAAATGAAATTCATTCTGGAGGTGAAACACTTCCAGCCTGGGGCAAAGATGGTGAAAAAAAGGAGCTCGTGCCAAGAATGTACACAGGCCATGCAGAAACTAAAAAAAAAAAGCCCCACCAAGGCAAGTATATTAGTATTGCTTTGGAACTCATGGTTTTGTAATTCCTTTGGTAAACAAAGCACAGACCCAGAATAAAAGTGAGCTGAGAATTATTATTCCTCCAGCTGTCAAAATTAATTGTAAAGTTACATTAACAAAAACAGGGTTAGAGACAGACAGACAAATGGAACCGGAGCGTCACAAATTCACCGAACGTACGTACAGGAACCTGGCGTATGAAGAGAGGGACGTGAGAATTCAGTGAGGTTATTTTTTAAAAGTTGTGGAACATTTGGCTACTGTTCTTGGAGGAAAGAAAAATGTAATGAGATCTGTGGTAGATTTTCAAACTCCTCTCTCTCTCTCTCTGTTTTCTTCTTCATGGGCACAGAGTTAGGCAACCTTTCCCAGCGTCACCTTGCGTTCAGGAATGCCTGCACTGTGGCCGGTGGAAGGCAGGCGGAATCAACACAGCCGCCTCCAGGCCAGACCCTCTGAAGACCAGGCTGCACATCACCAGGGCCTTCCCACTCCTCTGGCAACCGGGAACCACGTGTAGAACAGCCGGGCCACATGTGGAAGAGGCCTGGGTCGCTAGGCAAGTCTGAGAGGAGGGACACGTGCTAGTCAGAAAAACCTATTTTGGGTTTCTGGGCAGACATACATTTTCACTGGGATAGAACACTGAGATTTGAGGGTTTATTGTTAATTACCTTTTCTGATTCAGATTTCTTTTATTTTATTTATTTATTATTTATTTATTTATGATTATTATTTATTTATTTTATTTGGGGGGAGCAGAGGGGAAAGGAGAGGGATAAGCAGACTCAATGCTGAGAGTGTGCCCGACCTTGAGATTATGACCTGAGCAGAAACCAGAGTTGGACGCTCAACTGAGCCACCCAGACCCCCCTTAACTCATATTTTTTTAGACCACACACAACATGAGACCTATATCATTAAAGATCTAAAGGAGAAACCCTCTAGAATAAAAACATAGGAGAATATATTTATGATATCAAGGTGGGAATGGAAAGTTTAAATAAGACACAAAAGCAAAACAGCAAATTATAAGGGAACATTTTAGCTACACTGAAATTAAAAAGAAAATATGTATTATAGAATACATTATAAGCATCACAAAACAATGTGAAGCAGATGGGGAGAAGATACTCATAATGCACATGACTGACAAATGATTAGTGCAGAGATCATTTAAATTCCTGTAAATATTTTTAAACAAAAAATACAACAGAAAACACGAACAAAGGATAAAATGGACAATTTACAGATGAAATTTGAATCGCCAGGATAAATCCGAAAACATGATCAAATTACTACCAAATTATGAGTAACTGAGGAAATACAAATTAAACCACAGTGACAAGTTTGACCAACACTCCAAAGCTGAGTAATGCCGCGAGGATTACACTGACGAGGATAAGGGGTTCCAAGCAACGCTCGCACACTGCCCAGCAGGACCAGGAATTGGTGCAGCCACTTTAATGAGCAGGTGGGAACACAAAGCCGCTACAATCCAACCAACTCCACTCCTAGGCATACAGCCTGGGGAAATGATCACATGCACATACATACAAGAAAATTTACGGTAGACACATCTAGTTACAGTTGCAGAAACCTGGAAATAACCTTTAAAGGTCCATCAAGAAATAGGTGATAAATCCTGGAATGGTCATAAAACGGAATGCTAATTGTTAGTAAATATAATGAACTAGGTACCTCTGTTTTAATGAGCCTAATATGGAGAGAGAAAAAGCAAACTGAAGATATTGTAAGAATGAATATAAGCTTTCAAGACAAAGAATAATATCTCATTTTGTAGAGATGCATTTGTTACTAGAATTGAAAACCCTACATGGGAAGGGTACAGACTGCTTTCATAGCAAGGGTACATGGGGAAAAGGAAGGCGGGAAGGGGGTGTAGGTCTGTGACTCTCACTGTCTCTATATTCTTTTGCATCTTTTCATAAAGGCATCCAAGGCGAATATAATCAAATGATTTGCTAAAATCTAGACCAGATGCTTATTGTATTATTGTCCATATGTTTAGAAGATGTTAAAGTTAAAAATTCATTAGAAATGAAACAAATGAATAAATATGATTGTCAATTTTAAGAAAACTATAATTTATTTTGTTTGAATCAATGTCCTCCTATGAGGACCCAAAAGCCTTCACACACACACACTCCCCACAGAACAAAAATGAAAGAGGAAGGAGGAAAACAAGGATGAGAGAAAGGTGAGAAAGGGGATATTTTGTTGTAGAAAATGTATATTTTATCCAAATGAAAAGATCTATGGAGAAGAAAACATTTGCCCAGACAGTGAGCAACACCACTGACGTACTAAGGAAGCGGCCCCTGGCTGGTCAGGGCTCCTGCCTCTGGCTGACATGCCTCACCTCTCTAGGATTACCCACTGAAGAGGCTTTAACCCCAGCAGCCACCTAACTTGCTCCCCATAACAAGCCTAGGAGGTCCTGAAATTGAGGGGCAAAGGGCTGAGTTACTCCTGGCCACACAGCTGTCAGGGCTAGGGTCTGAGTATGAACCCGGCTCTTCTGGCTCTTAAGGCTGGTCTCACTCTGCTGGCCCGCACCTGCACGGATAACCGAGAAAGGTACAGAACGAGAATGGACCAGCAAGGGCACAGGCCTGCTTCTAGACGTCTGTGCGCTGGCACCATTCCAATCACCACTTTAGAGCAGTGGCTCGTTTTTCAACCTCAGATTCTCCCACAAAGAAACACCATCACCAGCCCCAGTTAAGATCAAGACCACAGGCCCTGAATGGGGCCATGGCTTACAGCTCATCCCCACGTCGCCAAACTGAGACTGAAGGACAGCTCTGGCTCTCCCAGAACTGGAACCTTCGACCAGCGCATCGGGAGCCTCCTGCTCAGGACTCGTCAGGTAATCTGCCTGATGGGCCCCTCCAGTCCCCCGAAACAAAGGGACCTCGTGAGAACCAACCCGCTCTTTTATCTGGTGTCGCTTCCTCGTCCCCCTTTCCTCCCTCCTCGGAGCTCCCTTCTACCTGCTAGCCTGGAGGCTGCCCGATTTGAATCAAGTTCTCAAATAAACTCCTACAATGTTCAGTGTGCCTCAGTTTATCTTTTAACAGCTCTCGTGCCAGGAGAGAGCAGAGAAGGAGCCGCAAGCAACCCGGGAAGGTACCTGTGAGTCCCGTGGGCTCGCTGCTTTCCCGCCGCCTCAGGACGTGCTGGTGGGTCCTGCTCCGCCCGAGGTTTTGGCACGAGGATGAGGATGTTCAGACTTTGAGAGTTTCTTTTTCCGGGTTGGGTCCGCCGGAAAAACTGGACCGGGTGTGGCTGGGAAACCAGGCTCGGTGCTCCTTGGAAACCAGGTCGGACCTGGAAACGGACCAGGTCCAACTGAGACAGAGCATGTGTGTTAAGGCTGAACAAGCCGGTCAGTCTTACCAAAGACAAACCTGAATTACAAGCGGCCATAATGAAGAACTTTTAACCGAGAACCTTATTCATTTAGGAGGTGCCATGGCGAAGACAGTGTGAGCCAAGCATCGCCATGAATGGGGAGGGAAAACGGTCTCTCCTCCTCCACAGTTTCTGGGGACCGGGATGACACTTGCTGGGACACTCCCTCCAGAGCCTGCAACCAAAGTCCCTAGAGTCTGGCCAGGGTTGTTCCTGGTAACAGGAGAGTGGCTTGATTGTCTCTTAGCTGAGCAAGGAGATGGCTGTGCTGTGGCCAACACCCCCTGCTGCGCTCGGACCCACACTTCCAGAGGATCTGAGACTCGGCTATGGAGGATGGCTGAACACGCCCGCCGGCTCAAGAAAGCCACTCACCGTGGCTTCGAAGTGCGCTCCCGACACTGGGAATCACCCCGCTTATAATAACCATAGTTCCCACGGTGCACTCTACTCTCTCAAAACCTTTAAGTGCATGTTCATACCCACTGGCCACCAAGTAAATAATCCCCCTAAAACTAGAACATCAGCAAAGGAGCAAAGAGAATGCCTGGCTTAAACCACGTGAACCTGACATTGTGAGCCATGACTACCACAGAGACCTTCTGCAAATGTCTGCACGAGCCCCAGGGTGGCAGCTGGAGTGGGGCTAGCATCCTAGCTTTGGTCATGTCACCCGGTCAGGCTGAGAGGCTGAGCGAAAGGGGGTTATTGTGAAAAATGAGACAAACGGCCCAAAATGGGGTGGCTTATGTTTGTCAAACTCACCAAACTTGGGCTTAATTAAAGCTTTGGCTCTTCCAAATGTGGAACCTTAAACCAGTCCATCGGAAACCTCGTGGTCAGCAGTAGTCAGGCAATCTGCCTGATGGTCCCCTGCCATCCCCTGAAGGAAAGGGACCTCGTGAGAACCAGCCTGCTTTCTGCCAGGCATGACTTCCTTGTTACGCTCCCTTCTGCCTATAAAAGGCCTCCATTGTGCACAGCTCCTTGGAGCTCCTTCCTATCTGCTAGATTAGATGCTGCCCGATTTGCATCAATTTCTGCACAAAGAAACTCTTCAAGTTTGTAATATGCCTCAGTTTCTCTTTCAGACCCCTGCTATCAGAAGACAGCTAGGCATTCAGCAAATCCTTTCCATCCAACGCGCCTTGGTTTAGAAGAAGAAAACACGGGCGCGTTGTTGAACTCCACTCAAGAGGGACAACGAATAAATATGCCCCCAAATGGCTGGGAAAATCAGAATTCAACTTAAAAAATCAACGGCACCATTTTTGGGCAGGCGCTCTCTTTCAATTAGCTTAAAACTTGGCTAATTCCGTGTGAAAACTAAATGATGGTTATGATTCAAGCCATCAGATGGGCATTTGATTGCGTGCTGTAAACAGGGTCCAAAGCTAACTGGAAGAGTTTAATGGCTCGGAACAAAGCGGGCCCCGTCAGAGCGAGAAGAGGCTGCGGGGCCTCAGGTGGCCTCTCCGCTTAGCCTCCAGCTTGGAACCGGCTCAGCCCTCTCAGCCAGTGGCACGCATTCCAGAGACAGGACCGGAGCTGGGCAGCTGCACACCGCGTCCTAACTCAGTCTGCCCGACTGTGAAATGGATGACCCCATGGGCGTCTCTCAGTCGAGCAAAGTGGTGTCTTGGCCACCACACGGTCACCACCAAGTGCAACAACAGAGGCCTCTGGGCCACTGCTCCCTCTCGGTGAAATCTTTCATTTGTGAACAACGTGTTTTAAAGACGATTATTCCAACAGAACACACGTCCGTGCTCATTCCTTATTCACACACACTGGTGTGCACACCCACATTTTCTCCTGCCCTAAACTTTGAGAGCGTAGCTCTTCCAATCCCCTAACAATCTTTCCTTTGGCTCATCGGAAGGAAAAAAAAAAAATATCTGTACTTCAGAAGTTTCCAAGTATTACCATATAATCAACACCGATCCTTGGCCAGCACCTTGCTGCCACGCCGCCCTGCCCCCGCAAAATGCATGAGAAATGGCCTTTCTGTGTGCTCCTTGTCATCTTCTGCAATCCACTTCTATTTTTATCAGTTCATTATGCTTCTTCAGTTGCTGGCCAGGATCCAGGCCTATAGGAATTGCCTGGCGAGAAGCACTCCAGGGCGGGCGTACAGCAATATAAAGTGCATCTGTCACACCGATTTATGCAGATCAAGTTGCCTGCATTTTTTTTTTTTAATCAAAAAACCAAATACGTGCTGCTTTGGGAGGTACAAGGAAGAATATGCAAGTTCGGAGGAAGAAATTGGTGGGCCAGAGTGGAGGGTGGGGTCAATATCTTGAAAAGAGACCTTCCTTTTTGTCAAATGGGAGCGCTGATGCCGGTTTGTAGGTCATGGCCAAGCTTGCAACAAGAAGGCCTTGAAGCATGGAGTAGACCTAGCGGGGTGCAGGCGGCCGGGGGCAGAGAGGGGATGGAGCCGGCAGCATCACCAAAGCTGGAGGGAGGGAGGGATGGGCACGGTCCAGAGAGGGGAGGAGGTATCTGCAAGGCGGGGCTCCCTGGTGAGTGATAAGGAAACTGGTGAGCAATGGAACTTACATGAGATGCATAGGATGGAACTGGGTTTCTGAGCATAAAAATGTGAACGGTTACTTACTGGATGACATAGAACCCAAAAAAGGAAGTGAAGATGGGTTCTTAAGCAGAAATGTGACACAACAATGGTAGCCTTGGAAAAACACTAGACCCACAACAGGGCTGCACATTGAATATCTGTGCCCCATTCCCCAGCCCAGATCCACGTGTTGATGCCTAACCCTCAGTGCACTGGTGTCAGGAGTTGAGGCTTGGGGAGGTGGTCAGGTTATGAGGGTGTGGCCCTCGTGATGGGATGCATTAGTGTCCTTGTAGAAGAGACCCCACAGAGCTCCCTCCCCACCCATGCTGTGGGGACGCAGTGTGAAGACACCTGTCTAAGAGGCAGAAAGCTCTCACCAGATACTGAATCTGCCTGCCCCTTGACCTTGGACTCCCCAGCCTCCAGAACAATGAGAAACCAACGGTCACTGTTTCTGAGCCTATGATATTTTTGTTACAGAAACTGTGACAAGAATCATCCAGATCACATTGGAAGTGGAAGAACAGTTAGGAGGCCACTAAAATAACTCAAACTTGGGGGAAAAAAAAAAAAGCATAGCTTGAATGGTAAAAGCACACATGGAAAGAAGAGAATAAATCTAAGAGAAATTTGTAAAGAAGAGCCTTTCCAACTAATTTGTAATAAAATAGTATGAAATAGAAAATATTATCACCATCTAAGTTTGGGGGAAATTGCAAAGAACGGCTCTGAATTCATTATGCCATTAATGGCAGAAAGTACTATATTCTTGCTTCCCTTGACTGGCCAGATGTGACTATTCCTAAAGCTCTTAATATTGCCTACAGTTTTAACATTATTGGCTTTTTTAATATGGCATCAGAAATCCTCCAAGTTACATGCTACTAGAAAAACAAGTTTATTTCTCTTCAACTTCTCCATTAACAATGAGCCTAATGGATTTCTGTCTTCACTTCTTCCTCATTTCCAAGAGGTTGCACCTGAGCATTCTTGACTATTCAATCAACACAAGCTGGTGGGTGTGAAATGTAATGCCATTTCACAATACACTGGAGAATAGTATTCTTTCCCTTAAAATTCGAACAAACAGCATACAAGGACATCGGCTCTGAATTTACATTCAAATGGTAAACCCACTATAATGTGGATATTATAAAAGAATATGTCCTATTCTTTGAATACAGCTTGGGTTATTTCTTTTCTTTTCCACAGTATTTTTCCAGTGCACATGACCACATTAGCCTTTGTGTGATAACTCAGTAGAACCCTTAATTCCAAAGTCGATAGAGATGACCATCTATCAAATATCTGGCTATAAACTTGCTCTAAAATACGCTGTGTTACATCTGCACCTGGCCGAGCCCTCAGCTGAGAAAGCGAGCAGTAGGGTACTTTGCAGCTAAAATGCTTCATATATTATCCAAATGTGTGCAACTGATCACTAAGAAACATTTGTTTTGTGACGCTGAGGTTCAAACAATTATGCTAACAAATGAATTTGATTCCGTCCCTGGTCTCGTCATGAAAGGCAAAGATGATGATAAGAGTAATGGCAGATAACAATTACGGATGTGTTTATTTCCTGGCTTTGTTGAGACATAACGGACCTATAGCATTGTGTGAGCGTACGATGTGCAGTGTGACACTTGGATACACATGCATGCTGCAAAACGACTCCCACGTTGTGAGTGAGTACCGCCGTGTCCTCACTGGACTACCATCTCTTCTCTGTGGCAAGACCATTTAAGGTCTACTCTCTTACCAACTTGCAAGTGTATAATAGTGTCTTGTGATTATAATCACCATGCTGCACATCAGATCCCCAGAGCCTATGCGTCTTACAACTGGAAGTCCGTACCCTCTGAGCAGCATCTCCCTAGGTCCCCCTGCTCAGCCCATAGTGACCACAATTCTAGCTCCCATTTCTATGAGTTTAGCTTCCCTTAGATTCCATGTACAAGTGAGATCATATAGCATTTGTCTTTTTCCATCTGAAGTATTTCACTTGGCACATTGCTGTCAAGGTCCACCTATGTTGTCACAAATGGCAAGATTTCCTTCCCTCTCATGGCCGAGGAATATTCATATATATATATATATATATATATATATATATGTATATGGTGGCATATCTACATGTATCTATATCCAGATAGACAGACAGATAGACAGTAGCTATACAACAACTCAGGTTGTTCCTATGTCTTCACTATTGTGAGTAATGCTGCAATAAACATGAGGGGGAAGATACCTCTCCAAGAGAGTCATTTTATATCCCTTGGATATATACTCAGAAGTGGGATTGCAGGATCCCATGGTAGCCCTATTTTCAATTTTTTGAGGAGCCTCTACATTGTTTCTGTGGTGGCTGTGCCAGCTTGCGATCCCACCAACAGTGCACGAGGGTCCCCTTTTCTCCTCATCCTCGCCAACACGCACCCCATCTCTCTGATAAGCACTGTTCTACTGTGAATGAGCTCATCCTCACTATGGCTTTACTTTGCATTTCCCTGACGATGAGTGACGTTGAGCACATTCTCATGACCCACTGACCATTTATTTATATGTCTTCTCAGACTGTCCGTTGATATCCCTACTCTGCACTCCTTTCTCCCTTTTGTGGCAGAATTCTTAAGCTTGCCTGTCCTCTCTGGACCCTACAACACAGCAGGCTGATGGTCTCCCTCCTGTTCTCCGGAGAGCGGCACTAAGCAAGGCGCGCGGTGTCTCCCTGGCCCACAGACTCAAGCCGGCTTTCTGTGCCTGCTCTGGTTCCTGCTGCTGCGGTCCGGAGCATGCCCGGAGGCTGGCCACAGGACGGGGTCAGACGGGGTTTGGGTGAAGAGCACAGGGTGGAGGGGTGGCTATGGGCCAGTTGGGAGAATCCACAGACAAGGTGTCTCTATAGGCTTTTGGCTGAGCTTCTTGATGGAGTCTGCAGTACAGTTAGTAGAACCAAGTCCCTTTGTTGCCCTCTGAGCGACTTCTGTGCCACTCTCCCAGCCTCTTCCAGCCCCTAGTCATGTAGTTCAGGATGGGGGACTCTTGGGCCGAGGCTGGCATAGGTGGGGAAGCTGGATAGTGACTCACGAGCTCTTACCTGCCCCTGAGGGAGAACTGACAAGAGCAAAATTCTCTCTGAGCTGGGCTGCCTTGGGAGGGGGGTGACATAGGTGGTCAAACTGGCCCTTTTACCCTCTCCAGTGCGTCCAAACTCATCTCCGTTTGTTCCAGTGTATCCCGGAACATCTCCATGGGAACCCTGGACTTGCACAAAAGCTTTCTTGTCTGTGGGTGATCTTCGGAGACAGTGTTCTCCAAGGGATCTGACCATGGTCAAGGGGGGCTGAAGCTATTCCACTGGCCACAGAGAGTCCACGGGCAAGACCAAGTTCTGTCTGCCTGTTACCCGGCCCACGGGAGGCAAAGCTCCTGCACTTCCTGTGGCTACAGGGCTGGATCCCACAGCTCCCACAACGGCACTTTTGCCCGTGGATGGACGCTAGATTGTTGTTAAGGAGGACACAGGGCCAAGGGCCATCTTATCCAGCCATGGAGCTGATGCCTCCCCTAGAACCACTTTTCAATAATACTTATTTAGAGGCAGTCACTGAGGTAAGGACTTTGCAGGGATTATCTCATTAATATCCTAATAACACGATGACGTGTAATATTTTGTCCCCATTTTATAGATAATAAACTGAATCACAGAGTATAAGCAACTTGTACAGGTTCACATTGCTAGCAAGCCACATATGCATTGCTGATGAAAGTTCGATAGGACAGTTAGAAGTGGTCTACTGCCCATGCTCCAATTAAAAAAAAAAAAGAAAGAAAGAAAGAAAGAAAAAGTAATGACGTATCAGAGCACTTCCCGGGCCACTGACACTGGGTTGAGTCTCAATAGACCTCATTTTGGGAAACATAACAGTAGTCCATATTCTTGCTCTGAGGACCCTCATATTCCTGTCCAAAGAAGAAATACACAACTTCGGGGCACCTGAGTGACTCAGTGGGTTAAGCCTCTGCCTCCGGCTCAGGTCATGATCTCAGGGTTCTGAGATCGAGCCTCGCATCCGGCTCTATGCTCAGCATGGAGCCTGCTTCCCTCTCTCTGCCTTCCTCTCTGCCTACTTGTGATCTCTGTCTGTCAAATAAATAAATAAAATCTTTAAAAAAAAAAAAAGAAATACACTGGGGCACCTGGGTGGCTCAGTGGGTTAAGCCTCCGCCTTCGACTCGGATCATGATCTCAGGGTCCTGGGATCGAGTCCCACATCGGGCTCTCTGCTCAGCAGATAGCCTGCTTCCTCCTCTCTCTCTCTCTGCCTGCCTCTCTGACCACTTGTGATCTCTCTGTCAAATAAATAAATAAAATTTTAAAAAACTATTTAAAAAAAGAAATACACAACTTCTTTGACATTCTGGACATATAATTGAGTTGTTCAGGTCAGGTATGTTTAAATGGATTCTGAGTACAGAAATCTCAATCCCTTGAACAAAGCTCTCCCTCTCCTTCCTCTTCTCTTCCTCTCTCACACTTTCTCTGCTGCCCCATGTCCAGAGAGGCCCCCAACCTTCCTTATCTTCAAGATCCCAAACTCCCAACCCCTGCCCTTTAGGAATCTCCTCATCTCCTATGCACAGAAATTTCAGCTACCTAACAACCTCCTGGCTTTGCAGACCTGGGGAAGGGAAGAGAGGAAAAGCATCCCCAAGGGCATGACAACCCCAGAAAATGAGTTCCATACATTTACTGTCCCTTCCACAAGAAGACTTTCCACCAGCATTTCCTGGGATTACATGTTCCACCCTTCGAGGACTGCCACATGGTTGTACAACTCAGAAATTCTAGCAATTCTATAGAAACTGCAGATGTAAGGTTTAAATAATACCCTCTATCACATTTTCAAATAAAAAAACCCTGAATTTTAAATATGTCTTTCTATGACCAGTCCTCCCCCCATAACACTTGCCTTTCCTGTAAATATGTTAAGCTCAGTTAAGCTTTTCCCATTGATCAAGCAGGTGTGCCAAAAGATGGACGCTTTTTGCTTTTTTCCAGTATCTCCCGAGTTAACTTTCCGGACTCCTTAGTCACAGTAAATGGCTTTTACTTATGATCCCCCCCTTTCCTAAGACGTATTTGTTTATTTATCTGAAAGAGAGAGAGCACGGTTGGAGGGAGGGGCAGAGGAAGAAGCAGATTCCGTGAGCTGGGAACCCGACATGGAGCTCGATCCCAGGACCCTGGGACCATGACCTGAGCCAAAGGCAGAGGCTTAACCCACTGAGCCACCCAGGTACCCCATGATCTCCTTTTTTTAAAATTAAGGGTTTTTTTGTTTTAAGATTTTACTTATTTACTTGAGAGAGAGAGCATGAGAGGGGAGAGGTCCGAGGGAGAACAGACACCCCGCCAAGCAGGGAGCCCGATGTGGGACTCGATTCCAGGACTCCAGGATCATGACCTGAGCCGAAGGCAGTTGCTTAACCAACTGAGCCACCCAGGCTCCCCTAAAATTAAGTTTTTATTTTGATTCCAGTATAGTTAACACACAGTGTAATACTAGTTTCAGGTGCACAATATCGTGATTCAGTTCTTCTATACATTATCGGGTGCTCGTCATGCCAGGTGCCTGCCTTCATCCCCATCCCCCACCCCACCACCCCTCTGGTAACCATCCGTGTGTTTTCTGTAGTTAAGAGTCTGGTTCTTGGTTTGTCTCTCTTTTTTTCCCCTTGCTCATTTTTTTTGTTTGTTTCTTAAATTCCACATATGAGTAAAGTCATATGGTATTTGTCTTTCTCTGACTTATTTCACTTAACATAATACTCTCTAGCTCCATCCATGTCATTGCAAGTGGCAAGATTTCATTCTTCTTTATGGCTGAGTAATATCCCATTGTACATACATATACCACTTCTCCTTTATCCATTCATCAGCTGATGGACACTGGGGCTGCTTCCATAGGTTGGCTATTGTAAATAAAGCTGCTATAAACATCGGAGTGCATACATCCTTTCAAATTAGTGTTTTCATGTTCTTTGGGTAAATACCCAGTAGTGGGATTACTGGAACATAGGATAGTTTTATTTTTAACCTTTTTAGGAAACTCCATGTTTTCCAGAGTGGCTGCACCAGTTTGCACTCCCACCAATGGTGTAAAAGGGTTCCCCTTTCTCCACAACCTCATCAACACCTGTTGTTTCTTGTGTTGTTGATTTTAGCCATTCTGATAGGTAAGAGGTGTTATCTCATCGTCATTTTGATTTGCATTCCCCTGACAGTAAGTGATGTTGAGCATCTCTCCATGTGTCTATTGGTCCTCTGTAGGTCTTCTTTGGAGAAATGTCTGTTCATGTCTTCTGCCTATTTTCCAATTGGATTATATATTTTTGGGGTGTTGAGTTGTATCAATTTTTATATATTTTTGATACTAAACCTTTTTGGATATGTCATTTGCAAATATCTTCTTCCATTCCATAGGTTTCCTTTTAGTTTTGCTTATTGTTTGCTTTGCTGTGCAGAAGCTTTTCATCTTGATATTGGCCCAGTAGTTTATTTCTGCTTATTTCTATTGCCTCAGGAGACAAACGAGAAAAATGTTTCCATGGTCAATGTCAGAGAAATTACTGTCTGTGCTCTCTAAAAATCTATAGGATTTTTATGGTTTCAGGTCTCACATTTAGGTCTTTCATCCATTTTGAGTTTATTTTTGCTCATGCTGTGAGAAAGTGGTCCCAGTTCCATTCCTTTTGCATGTGTCTGTCCAGTCTTCCCAACACCATTTGTTGAAGCTACTGTATTGTATTTTCTTTCCTCCTTTGTCAAAAAGTAATTGACCATGTAATCATGGGTTCATTTCTGGGTTTTCTACTCTGATAATCTCCCTGTCTATTTTTATGCTAGTACCATACTTTTTGATTACTACAGCTTTGTAATATAACTTGAACTTTGGAATTGCGATACCTCCAATTCTGTTTTTCTTTTTCAAGATTGCTTTGACTATTCAGCGTCTTCTGTGGTTCCATACAAACTTTAAGATTGTTTGTTTTAGCTCTGTGAAAAATACTATTGGTATTTTGATAGGGATTGCATTAAATGTGCAGGTTATTTTGTGTAATATAGACATTTTAATAATATTTGTTCTTCCAATCCATGCACATGGAATGTCTTTCCATTTTTTTGTGTCATCTTGAATTTCTTTCATCAGCATTTTATAGTTCTCAGAATACAGGTCTTTCGCCTTTTTGTTTAGGTTTATTCCTAGCTATCTTGTTATTTGGTGCAATTGTAAATAGGATTGTTTTCTTAATTTCACTTTCTGTTGCTTCATTGTTCATGTATGGGAATACAGTAGATTTCTATACACTGATTTTTTTTTTTTATCCTGTGACCTTATTGAGTTGATTTCTCAGTTCTAGCAGTTTTTTTTTTAAAAGATTTTATTTATTTATTTGACAGACAGAGATCTCAAGTAGGGGGAGAGGCAGACAGAGAGAGAGGAGGAAGCAGGCTCCCCACTGAGCAGAGAGCCCGATGCGGGGCTCGATCCCAGGACCCTGGGATCATGACCTGAGCCGAAGGCAGAGGCTTTAACCCACTGAGCCACCCAGGGGCCCCTCTAGCAGTTTTTTGATGGAATCTTTAGGGTTTTCTATACAAAGTATCATGTCATTTTCAAATATTGAGAGGTTTACTTCTTCCTTGCCAATCTGGACATTTTTAAATTTCTTTTTGTTGTCTGATTGCTATAGCTAGGACTTCCTGTTAAATAAAAGCAGGAAAGCAGACATCCTTGTCTTGTTCCTGACCTTAGAAAAAAGCTCTCAGTTTTTCTCCATTGAGTACAATGTTAACTGTGGATTTTTCATGTATGGTCTTTATTGTATTGAGGTATATTCTCCCTAGACCTACTTTGTTGAGGGTTTTTTATTATGAACGGCTGTTGAATTGATCAGACGCTTTCTCTGTATCTGCTTAAATGAGCATTAGGGTTTTAGTCTTTCTCATATTGATGTGAAGTATCACATTGATTTGTGAATATTGAACCACACTCGCATCCCAGGATTAAATCCTACTTATGGTGGTATATGATTTTTTTTAATGTATTGTTGGATTTGGTTTGGATTTTTGAATCTATGTTCATCAGAGATAGTGGCCTATAATTCTCTTTTCTTGTGGTGTCTTCATCTGATTTGGGTTTCAGGGTGATACTAGCATCATAGAATGAATTTGGAAACTAACCTTCCTCTTGTATTGTTTGGAAGAGTTTGAGAAGGATAGGTAGTCATTCTTCTTTAAATGTTTGATTGAGGGATGCCTGGGTGGCTCAGTCCATCAGACACCTGACCCTTGACTTCAGCTCCGGTCATGATATCGGCGTCATGAGATCTGATACCACACTGGGCTCTATGCTGACCGTGGAGTCTGCTTGAGATTCTTTCTCTCCCTCTGCCCCTCCCCCTCACTTGTGTGCGCTCTCTCTCTCTTTCTCAAAATCAATCAATCAATCAATCAATCAATGTAGAATTTGGTAGAATTAACCTATGAAGCCATCTGGTCCTGGACTTTTGTTTGTTGAGCAGTTTTTTGATTACTGATGCAATTTCATTGCTGGCAATCAGTCTGTTCAAATTTTTTGTCTCTTCCCAGTTCAGTCTTGGTAGAATATATGTTTCTAGGAGTTTACTATGACCCTCTTTTTAAACAAATTTTTCCAAGACTACTATCCAAACTCACACCTTCATTGCTGCCACCCTAAGCCAGTACAATAGTTTTACAGTCTTATATGCCCCAATCTGCTTTCTTCAAACCTCCTCCACACTGCCACCCGAGAATCTCTCTGAAATATTACACTAATCACATTACTTTCCTGCTCAAAAATCCCTGATGCATCCTCTCTATGCATACAACAAAATTCTTAAGATTGCATTAAATGATTTGCATAATCTGAACACATTCAACCATTCCTGCCTCTGTTTTTCATTTCCCCAGTTCCTCACCTCTAACATGTAGTCACTAGAGTTGCTCCAAAAATCCCACCACAGCTCAAGATCCTCATCAGATTTATCCTCCTCTATAAAGCCTGCCCATAACATTTTCCCTTTCCAGACAAATTTTGTCCTTATCTTTATGGAAGACCCTGTATTCTGCCCTGTGTTATAGTTACTTGCACACATGCCTATAAGCCATAAAAAAAAAAAAAAAAGCTTGAAAACATGCCATGCACAATGCCTAAAACCCTTAACAGGTGCTCAGGCCAACACCTGTTGAATTTAATTCTTAACTCCAATGTTAAACTTCAAGTATTTATTTTGGATGGCTTCAGACATTTGATGGCCAACTGTACTTCTCTAGTCAACAAGAATAGAGTCTTCAAGACAATGTCTATCTTTTGTCTTGTTGGCAAGCTACACACCAGCCCATCTGTGCCTGATGCCACAGACAGCTTGAATAACATCTGTTTGCCACATACATTCATGAGATTCTACACCCACCCATCAATCAGAATCAGTAAGGCAATGAAACTAATTTAATATGCTACATTCTCTGTCCAAAGGCCCACTAACATGAAACCCAAAGATATATTATGCTCTCAATTAACTCCTTTCAGTTGCTCTGAAACTTTGAAACAACCTATCCCAATTGGCTCATAAAACTGAGCAATCTAAGCTATACACGGAAATGATTGGTGATTATTTATTTCGCTGCAGCCCTAAACACTCATTTCATCTTACTTTTGAACAACCTTACTGGGTGTGGTGCATAAGCAATGAATCTTGGAACACTGAAAAAAATAAAATAAAATCAAGATGTTATAAACCAATCAATCAATTAATCCTAAAACTGAAAAAAAAGAAACCACCACAACAAAAAACCTTACATATCTATATACTTTGCCTACCATTCTGTTTCTTTTCTTCTAAGAACTTATCGTTTCTCTGCCTCTAAGACTAATTTATTCCAAGGATCTGAGATCATGTTACCCTCCAATTCTCAGGACAAAGATTTCATCTTTATTATATTTTAGAAGATTGTACTTTAATTTTTCATCTTCATCTATGGTTTGAACTACCACCCCATGTTGTTTTCATTGAAATATTGACGTGGACTTTTTTTTAATACTAGTCTTGAGGGGAAAACCATGATGAAGAAAGCTTTATTTTATAATATAGTTCAACTTACAAATAATTCTCCACCATTAGCAGTATTATTGATAGATGGGATAATATTGCAGCAAGCAGCATACTGCATCTATCAATATATAAAATGGAAATCTAAACACTGGTCTAATATCTGAGACTCGGGATCATTTGATGAGCTCATACATATATGCATAACTTCAGAATGAGGAATTTTTAGTAAGCGGATTCTTCTTGTATTAGATAATCTCCATAAAGCAACTCAAGCGGAAATGAGTAGTGATTTCATGAACTTTAATCAGTTTTTAATGTCTTTCATTGTTATATAAGTGTTTTGCTGTTCTCTTTGCAGATATATGTATTTAATGAAGATATAGTATAGTAAGCCAAATTCAGTTGCAGAGTAATAGAGTATAAAATAACCCAAATTCAGGATAGAAGCTTAGACTCAGTTGAATGAATGAGCCATGTACAAAGGCCATTCAAAGTCATTTAATATTTAAGCACCAATTAATTGAATGACTGGAAATTTAAAATATTTAGAAAGGTTTAGAGGCATGCTACAGTATTAGAAAATTAAAAATAATATATACTAGTTTCTTAATCCCTGGTAGTCTGACCATTGCCACAAATTCAAAATAAGCTCATCGAAATAATAATCATACCAAGATCAAAACTACATATCAAAATATCCCACTAAAAAGACATTTAAATAAATTTTCTTAAATGCAATTATATTTACTTATTCCAGGGGGATGTGATGGTAGAATATAATGTCTCCTCAGAGAGTCAGTAACGAATCATTTGTAAGCCAGATATATGTCTACCAACAAACATTTCACCCCAGTGGCACATTTCATTTGTTAATAAAAAGCTTGTATTATCATTTTGCAATGATTATTATGCCAACTGTCTTCAATGGAAGGCTTAAAATTATCCATGAGCTAATATGCAATTTAATGATGAAATCATCACTAAAATATGTCACCATACTTGTTTTCATAAGAACTAAAAATATGTCCCCCTAAATTCAGCAACCAGGTTGGGTAGCTAGAAGCCCTATAATACGTAAGAACTTCAATCTAAAAGTCAAGATTACTTGGAAGGAAGTCAATACGCAGGCAACTTGTATTTTGTATAACACGTAATTCTGTAAATACTATTTCCATACTGCTAATTGCCAATGTGTATGGACTATACCTGTCCACCCAGAGCTCTCCAGGTCTACCTCCATTTTTGAAAATCATTATCACTTCCCCTTTTATTGCTGGCTATAGAGTCATAAAAATGTAATAATTTTGCATTATCAGAATAGAAGTTGATTTTATAGCCTCTCCAGAATGATTATATGGGTCAGTACTGAGGAACCATGGTAGAATATAAAGTTTGAAAGGATTTGCTATGACAATTTGGCACTTTCATTGTCTACTAATACCTCATCGTAAGTAAGAAATACAAGTTCCTTGAAGGGATTTACTCTGTGTACCCTACCTTTTTACTTTTTTGTATGTGTGCTTTTCATACTTCTGTTCCCTACCTTTGTGAGAAATCAAAATTGCCTTTTGGAAGTTGAAACTCATATTCCTCTTTTAAATGATGAGAAAGCCCAGTGTCACCATGGGTGTGTGAGAGGATGGACCTCCAAACAGAAACTGAAACAACTCCAGAGCATGCTGACCCTATGTTCTTTTTTTTTTAAGATTTCGTTTATTCATTTGACAGACAGAGATCACAAGTAGGCAGAGAGGCAGGCAGAGACAGAGGAAGGGAAGCAGGCTCCCCGCTGAGCAGAGAGCCCGATGCGGGGCTCGATCCTAGGACCCTGAGATCATGACCTGAGCTGAAGGCAGAGGCTTAACCCACTGAGCCACCCAGGCGCCCCCTGATCCTATGTTCTTGCGAAAATCATCAGGGCAATCCTCCACGGTAATTTAATTCTCAGAGTTATATTTCTAGCTTTCTGTAGCTTGTACAGCTCTTTTGGTTAAACAGACATAAAATCAGAATTAAATACTGTGATGGGCTCACTTTGGAAGAACATATACTAGAACTGAATATTGTGTCAAGGAGTATGGAACAAGCAAGCCATCATGGTGTCAGGAAAAGCCAAGAAAATAACATCTTAAAGAAGACATGGGCATAGGAAAACATCTTGTGAATAATACAATAAATGCCTCTTTGGAAGAAAAAATTCTGACCCTAAAAGAGATTATGGCAAGACTTTTAACTTGTCTGACTTTGTGCCCTCTTGTCGGAAAAATAGGTGATTGGAGGCAGGAAGTTAGCCAGTTACTAGTGGCAGAACAGAAAATGGAACCCCAGCTCTCCCTATTCATGAACTTCTGACACATTTTTAAGATCACCAGTGCCAAAGCAGTGAGTATGTTGAATCCAGACTGTATTGGTAACAAATTACCACATGTGGTCTTAAATGATTTTAAATGACACAAATAGGGGCGCCTGGGTGGCTCAGTGGATTAAAGCCTCTGCCTTCGGCTCAGGTCATGATCTCAGGGTCCTGGGATGGAGCCCCGCATTGGGCTCTCTGCTCGGCAGGGAGCCTGCTTCCTCCTCTCTCTGTCTCTGCCTGCCTCTCTGCCTACTTGTGATCTGTCAAATAAATAAATAAAATCTTTAAAAAATAAAAAAAATAATAAATGACACAAATATGCTCACCTACAGTTCTGGAGGCCAAAAGTCCTAAATCAGCATCACTGAGCTAGAGGACCTGCAGAAGGAAAATCCATCCTCTCTGTGTCTTCTGATTTCTACTGGTCATCATATTGTTAGGCGTATGGCCACATCCCCCAGTCTTCAAGGTCAACACCACTTGCAATTCTTTATCTCCACCACTTCTCCACTATGTGTGTTGACTCTCCTCTGCCTCTTCCTTGTAAGGACATATGTCATGGCTGTTAGGGGTCATCTGGAAAAGCCAGGAGCACCCCATGTCAAAACCTTTAATTTACTCTCATCTGACAAAAAAAAAAAATGCTTTTTACAAGCAATATAACATTTACAGCTTGAAGGGATTAAGACTTGATATCTTGGAGGGGGACATTATTCTGCTGGCTGCTAATTAACTAAATCAGATACTTAGCCATTTGTAAAGACAAGTTATTTGGATTTTGACTTGTTAATTTTTTAGCCTGGCATCATATGACAAGTCAAAAAGGACATGAAATGTAGTAGGAGAACTATATCAAATAGTTATTGGTTATGCCTGTCCCATATCCATGAACCCCTTCACTGTGTGATAGGAAAGGCAGTTACCTACAAGCAGCAGGTCTGCTTTACATTTCTTTTTTTTTTTTTTTAAGATTTTTATTTATTTATTTATTAGTTAGAGAGAGAGCGAGCACAGGCAGACAGAGAGGCAGGCAGAGGCAGAGGGAGGAGCAGGCTCCCTCCTGAGCAAGGAGCCCGATGTGGGACTCGATCCCAGGACGCTGGGATCATGACCTGAGCCGAAGGCAGCCGCTTAACCAACTGAGCCACCCAGGCGTCCCTGCTTTACATTTCTTAAACACCAAATCCGTAAGCCACATGTAGTCTTCACTGGCTTTGTGGAGCTGCTGTCCTTGCAGCAAGAGACGGAGCATCTATGAGAGCCTCACCAATGCAATAAATAGCATAAAGTGGTCACACTCCCCTGCTTAGAGGATCATGCTCTTATGCTCTAAGTCAGAGTTTATGAAGGAAGAAAGTATCCACATGTACCAATTTCTCCCACAATTGCATTTTCCAAGATTCTAAATATGAATGATACTTCTGCTCTCATCATCATGGTGAACACAGCAGCATGTTGGTTGCACAAATGGGGTCTCAGACAGGAAATCAATAAGGTTGATCTAAGGGATATAAATTTCATGCTGCTTCCCAATCCAAGAATTAAATAAATAAATATATCTAAAATCTTTTTAAGTGAGCTAAAGAGATAAAGGAATATTCTTTGACAGGAGCTATATGAGAAGTTGGCGGTTAGTACTGTATCAGTTTTAAAAGAACATAGATTTGCTTCCTTGAACATTTATTCTGTTATTCATTTATTCTGTTATTTACTCTCTTCTATTATGAGCTGTTACGTGTTTGCATGTGTTTTTTATATCCACTAAAAAATTTATCTCAAAATAACTTAAACAAGCCAAAATTAAACAACAACACAGCCTGTATTTCTCCGTCCTAGCTTACCTAGGAATGTTGTAAATAGCAAGCCATAATAGAATAGTGCCTTTCAAACTCTGTGTCTTCAGTCAACAATGGTTTAGTAATTGTTAGTAAGCTACTTACTACACAAGGATAAGTATCAGCAGTTCAAGGTAAATTCACCCTCTGAGAGTTTATTGAAATCAATTCACATTAGATTAGATCAACCATCTGCAGAAATCACTTTAAAAGTCACTGTGTCTACCAGGTCAAAAGCAGAAAGGGCAGCTCTAGCCATCAAATCAAGGCTTGATAACATACATGGTTGCTTAGCATTTGTTGAATGACAGTGTCCTTTTTTATTTTTTCTGAGGAAAGACAACACTACCCATTAGGCTGTAGTTAACACAGAATATAGATAAAGGTCAACCAGAGGGAAAATTATTTGTCAGGCTCTTTCTAATTCTGTTAAAGGAGGGACATCCCCATTATTCTGCCCAATCACCAGGAACCTGTCCATTGCTGTGGTCACTATGGTCCGTGCAGAGTGGACCCAGTGGTCTACACTGAGCCTCATTTCTCTTCCATGTTCTTTCTCTGACCATGTAGCAGGCATCATTTTATTAACTCAGAAGTCAGCAATCTGGTTTAAACCTTGGTCTCCTCCTGTGGTCTATCAATCACAGACTTGTCACAGATACACTCCTCAGGTTTAGGGACCTACAAAGCTGAGCATCAGACACCCAGATATGGTGTCCACACAAAGCGTTCACCCTCTGCAAGTCCCCATTCACGAGGCCATCTGGTCCTCCAGGTCCCTATCCAGCCCTCTTCAGTGACACTCTCATCCACCCGTTCTGTTATCACGCAGGAACACGTACTGAGTACCTACTGTGTGCCAGGCGCTGTGCTGGGAAGCACATCACTAAAATGATTTGCATGATCCCCGCACTCATGGAGCTCACAGTCAAGACAGCAAAGCAGTACTTTTAAAAACAGACTAACTGTATTTATATCGTACATGCTACAAAATTCAGACTCCAACACTCCACAGCCTAAGACCGGAAAAGTCTCACCTGGAAGCTGGAACCATCCCTAGGGATGAACAGCAGTCAGCCAGGAGAGTGAGGTAAAAGTTGATCAGGTGAGGAACAGAACACAAACAAGTATTCTGACAAGAAAAAGATGCAGGTGGGAAGAAGGAGAGTCTGGAGCTCAGTGGACAATGAGAAGAGCCCCCGCAGAAAGCTGGGGGGGCAGGTCCAGGCCAGATATGCCAGCCGAGCTAAGAGGCCATGCCAGCAATTTTCTACTCTGTTGTGGATTCAACAAAATACCCTGAGGGGACCTCATCCTCGTAAGCCATATCCGCATGCTCTTTGAGGGTGTCAGCCATCACTGAGTCCTTGACCGTCTACCTGTCATCATACCCGCATTTCTAACAGATGAACAGAAAATAAAAATTGAGATAGCAGTCTCTCTGTCTTACTCTTGACAAGCAGAAGTTATCATAAAGCATAGAAGTTAGCATAAACACTCCAGGGCCATAGACTATAGCCAGCCAGCCATTGAGTTTTATTTGTTGAATAGAAAATAAATATCTTTTTTAAAATTTTTTAATTAACACATAATGTATTATTTGCTTCAGGGATACAGGTCTGTGAATCATCAGTCTTACACAATTCACGGTGCTCACCATAGCTCATACCTCCCCAGTGTCCATCACCCAGCTACCCTCTCCTTATCCCTCCCTCCCAGCAACCCTCAGTTTATAAAGCATAAATGTCTTAAATTGACTTGGGATGCTTTTATAGTTGGCCGCCTCTCTCCACAGTGACCTCAGGCCCCACCACTCCCTACTGTCTTGCCTACCCCCATCTTTAGCTCTTTGCTTTGGCTGCCTGGCTGCTGAGGCCTTTTGAGTTTGCGATCCATATTCACAAAGTTGGGCTGTATGAAGTATTAATCTAATTTCATTGAGAGAAACCAAGCTGACAGGCTTAAAAAGAAGTAATTCTTAATGAACCCTCCCTGGGTCCCAGAATCCTTTGAAAACATGATAAAGATATTTGGGCCTCTTCCCCGGGAGACTATATGCACATGCACATGCACGCACACATTTACACATACATGTACGTCTTTTGTCACAGAGTTTCAGAGGAGTACACAGAGTGTCCAAAAACCATTTAGGAGACCAAGAAATCCCCAAAACAAGCACATGAGCCCACTGAAGATGAAAGAGGAAGCAAGGAATCAGGAGGACAATGGCAGCTGGGCCAACCCACTGGGGATTTTCCCCATGGAAGGGGTGAGGGACAGAAGCTGTGGCAGTGATGGAATCCCTAGTGACAGGTACTCGTCCCTTTCTCAAGGCCACCTCCTTCATATGTGGTTCAACTTTTCCCAGAGCCCAGTAAAACTCTAAAAGAGAATGGTTATGCCATTTTTTTTAAGATTTTATTTATTTATTTGTCAGATAGAGAGAGAGCGCAGGAGCGAGCACAAGCAGAGGCAGAGGGAGAAGCAGGCCCCCTGCCGAGCAAGGAGCCCGATGTGGGACTCGATCCCAGGACGCTGGGATCATGATCTGAGCCAAAGGCAGCCGCTTAACCAACTGAGCCACCCAGGCGTCCCTGGTTATGCCATTTGTACCAACCTCGTAAAGGCATCAAGAAAACTACGTACCCTGGAAATATTTACATGGGCTCTCTAGCCACAAACAACTGGATTTTATCTGCCCTGATGATGATGGAACGGTCTTCCAGGTAGAAAAAGGAACAGCGGCAAACTGAGAATAAACATGTTGCTCATTTCTGCAAACTGGCTTCTGTCCACTCTGAGCCCCGCTGCTGATATGGAGGGTTTAATCTTCTCAAAGGATACGATTACTTTTTTCCCTCCTGCTTCTTACTATCTCCAGCTCTCGCTTCTTTTAGAAACAAAATTTAAATAATTTCTGCAGTTTCCCATCAAATTGTGTGGATGAATCTGTAGCTGTCCTACTGCTAAGGAAAATGGGAAAATACGTCTTGTGAGCTTTTCTCAAATGGCCCAACCTGAGGTACCACAATTCTCTATTGAAAATCATCCGAGATTTCCAGCACAATTTGGGCAAAAGCTCTTAAAGAAAGTATGTGTGATTCGATGTAAATCATGAAACCTACCCAGGTAAAGCATCATCCATCTCAGAACATCACACACACACACACACACACACACACACACACACGTGCTCAAACTGGACACTCAGCAGGCATGATGGAGTCCACACTCACACTCCCAGAGCTAGCTGGAACTGGAAAAGCTCCCACTTCAACATCACATTTTAACTCGCAGTGCTGACCTTGGGCGAAGCACTATGCAAAGCACAGTTCTACAGGACATGGTGATGGTCTAAAGTACCTGCAGCAAGAGAAGACGAAGCAAGGAAGCCAAGCCCTCAGCCCGCCAAGAGAGCACCTCACAAAGGTACACGTTTCTTTTCTAGCACTAGAGGGATTTTCCGTGGGCAGAACAAAATTGAAATGGACCATCTGTCACTGGAGACTTCACTAAAGAAATACATTTTCAGCAAAATGGTAAGTCTTCAAAAATGATTTCCAAGTATCTTGGCATTAAGCACTGGAACCAGAAGTTCCTTACAGAGCACACTTCAGAGTGAAGGACAGAAGGAAGATGTCAGCAAAGTCTTCGTGAGGGAAAGAGTGATGTGCTGCCTTCAGACACAAGACTTAGTGGAAAATTAATACAGAATGGTTGAAAAGCCAGGAGATGTATTTTAAAAGCCACATTCCAAGGTAAAATGATTAGGAAGGAAGGGGAGGAGAATCAAACATCCAGAGCATCATGTATCGAAGAAAAAGAAGAGGGTTTGTTTAGTGAGGGGCCAGGTGACTAAGTTCATCCAGGATTCTCAGACTCCGGGGTCATTGCAAAACAATGCACTTTACGAATTACCCACGTGCTTTGCGAAATACTGTGTGTGATGCTCAGGCAGCCCTCATTCCCCCTTCAAGGAAGTAGCTGTGGATGTACAAAGAGAACAGTTGTGAAGAACGTGTAGGACCTAGCATGAGGAATTAGCTAAAGCCGATCTGCAGAGAACAAAGGGGATTTAAAATTGCCATAAAATTGGGAATAAAAATTGCCATACTCCAGTTTTGGGAGTGGGAGGTGTGGATGTACAATAATCCTGAAGTCTATAAGGAAAGAATGAAAAAGAGGTGTTAAGGAGGAAATTTGAAGAGCATCAGACCCCTATTTTGACAGTTCGTGTTCCTTTACAGCAGTGACTGAGAAGGTCCCATCACGAGTGCAGCTGGCCGGCAGACCAGAGGAGATCAGCTCCCCCAAAGACGCTCCTGTATTGTAGGAAACCCTGTCTGCCTCATGTTCACCTGTGTCCAGTCACCACGGTGACAGAGAGCCCATAGGGTGGAAAGGAGGAGGCACACCGCAACCTCCTGAGGTCACGTCATGGGAGCAGCCCAATCCCTCCTGACTCACGTGGCAGAACCTGCCCTGTGGCCCCCACTGTCCCCCAGTCCAATATCTGGGTCACTGACCAGCCCACTCATCCACACCACAAACCCAGACTGAGGACCACCGTGTTCTGCGCACTGAGCTTTTCCTATTCCAGTGAGGAATTCTGGAACCAAGTGACATTCAACTGAGGGAGGGAAAGGGGCCAAAACCGCATCTTATTCATGCAGAGTAGAGTTCCTTTCCCTTCTATGTGTTCCTTCTCACAAATACTCAAATCTCAAAATACTAATAAAATGGTGTGCTGGAAAGTAACCATGGCCAGGTAAGCCCTTGCACATTAAATGACAAAATGCCCGGAGGTCATCAAGTTGTGAATGGATTGGAGTCCAGGACCCCCCCCCCCACTGCCGTGTGTACCCTCTAACACCACCCAGGAGTATAATGCATGGATGGGAACCTAAAGTTGGGGGTCTTGCTTTCACCTAAGTGAAAGGTCTCGGTCTCAGACTAAGTAACCTAAAGCAGGGGCCAGACGCATGGCAGAGGGACAATACATCAATCAGATTCGATGTCTCCTGTCCTCCTCCTTGTTAGGTCCTGTATCTGTCAGCAGCACAGCAGGAAACATGGAAAATGCAAGCCCTATAAAATGAGGGGGTTTAATAAGAGGACTGTTTACAGGTGGACGGGCTGTAGAGTACTCCCCTCCCACCCCACCCCCGAGGGCCTGAAGGGAAGTGGAAAGTACCAGAACTTAAGGAGACAAAGCTGAAGGGAGGGTAGAAGATGTGTCCAGCACGTGGAAAACATCTAGGAAGGGAGCTGGGTGGGGATGAAGGTGATGAATTCCTCAATCTCCGTTTTCTTGCTTCTGTATTAGTCTCCTATTGCTGCTGTAACAAAATATCAAACAAACAAACAAACAAAAAGTAGTAACTTGAGACAACACAAGTTCATTTCAAGTTCTAAAGGTCAGAAGTCCAAAATGAGTCTTACGGAACTAAAATCCAGGCATCAGTAATACTGGCTCATCCTGAAGACTCTTGGGAGAATGTGTTCCTTGCTACTTCCAGCTTCTAGAGGTGACCTGTCTTCCCCGACTCCCGACCCTGTTACTCTGGTCTCCAATTCATCATCACATCACCACGTCTATCGTTGACCCTCCTGACCCTTATAGGACCCTTTGATTAAATCAGGATAATCTCCCCTCCTGCAATCTTTAGCTTAATCATCCTTACAAAGTCCCTTCACCCCATAAGGCAACATATCTGCAGGCTCTGAGGATTAAGATGTGGACACCTTTGAGGGAAAGGCCATTATTCATCCTACTCTTTCTGATCTCCCTGGTTCTCCCCCTCACATGAGCCTGCCCTAAGCCAGAGGGCGAGGACGCTCTTGCTGCAGCCCAAGGAGGTCAGCACCCTGGGTCACAGACCAGAGTCAGGAAGGGAAGATGTGCTCCAGTAGAGCAAACAGAAACCAACCAGTGTACCTCCTTTGCCTCAGTGTCTTCAAAACTAAAGCTGGGGGGCAGGGGGTGCCCATCTATTTGTAAATGCAACTTAGACCCAGTACAGGTTACAGGGGATCTTTACAATCCTGTTGGGGCCCCAACCCCAGCCATGAGAAGGCTCCATCTCCTAAGCATAAAATTTAGAAGAAAAGGAAGATCTATATTTTTTATAATGCAAACCCCACCAGGTGGCTTCCAATTAATTTCCATTTCAGAGGAAAAAGCAATGAGACCTCTTTTTGCCTCTATTTCAAAAATTTGAAACATTAACCTCAACTAGTTTCACAAAAATCTCATTTCTTAATAATCATTATATTTGTGACGGTCACACATACGTTCAGTTTGAATCAGCTAAATTTCTCTTGACAATTCACAACTCGTCCTGTCCTAAGTATTTTCAAACCAAGTGACTATTCTTGTTGATGTTCTCTGGGGTTGAGATTTTCAGTATTTGATGATGCACTATCCCCAAAGTAAAACATAGGAATGGTTCAAAGTC
Organism: Taxidea taxus jeffersonii; assembly: GCA_003697995.1. Classification (NCBI taxonomy): domain Eukaryota; kingdom Metazoa; phylum Chordata; class Mammalia; order Carnivora; family Mustelidae; genus Taxidea; species Taxidea taxus. The sequence continues at coordinate 8,910 of RCUC01069239.1, read as the reverse complement.
CATTCATTGAAATAAAAAACAGAACTAACCCAGAGAATGTTACACTGAATTCTAAAGTTAGAAATTACATATACATTGTTGGAGTCCTCTGTTGGAGCTGCCTGAACAATATACCACATTCTAGCTTCAACAACACAAATGTATGTCCTCATCGTTCTGGAGGTGAGAAGTCCAAGATCAAGGTACCACTAGGGCTGATTTCTGGCAAGACCTCTCTTCTTGGCCTGCAGATGGCCCCCTTCTTGTTGCGTCCTCACATGGCTTATTCTCTGAGTGTGAGTGTGGAGAGTTCTCTCTGGTGTCTCTTCTGCAGACGCAAGTCCTATGAGACTAGGGTCCCACCGTTAGAACTTCCCCTCGCCTTAATTATCTCTTTAAAGGCCTCATCTCCAAACACTCCCAGTAGGGGTTAAGGCTTCAACATACAAGTTTATGGGAGTGGAGGACAGGACACAGTTTCGTCCATAACAACTTGAACAGTATTTTTGTGGCAACATAGAGTTTGAAATAATGTCTGTTGGGACCATTTCATCCAAAAGAGTGATTTCCTACAAACAGCTGAAGAAGGGAAAATAAAATAATCAATCGTGATTATCTGAAAATTGGACTTTAATGCACCAATGCTCCATTTGCCCCATATTCTCCCAGTGGATTCACACTTGTGAACTTTTTCTAAAGGACTGAAAGCCATGGAAACCCTCCTACCATATTCAAAGAAAGTACAGTAAGCTCCCGGATAAACCAGTCCATTTCTTTTCAGGAAGAAGTGCAAAATAATGGTGTCCATCTAAAATTAGTTTTCCATCTGACAAAAAGACAAATAAGAGACTAAATGCATTCACAGGATTGTGGGGCACAGTCTGTGGCAGAGAAGCCACCGAGGGCCCCGGTCCTGTCTGCTGAGCACCTCCTGTGTCTCCAGTACTGGGAACAGAGCTGTAGAGTGATACCCACTTATGGATCTCATCCTCCAGGGAGAAAACACAACAAGCAAGGAAACAAACAGTTTGCAGATTGCAACAGATTCTGTGAAGGAAATAAACAGGATCAAGAGTACAGAGCACCTGAGCCAGGGCACTCCAGACAGGCCAGGCAGGGACCTCTCTGGGGAGATGACCTCTGGGGCAAGAACCAAAGATGGAAAGAGCTGGTTCTGCAGAGAGTTAGGAAAATAAAGCAGGTGCAAACAGGCAGATGGGAGCAGAGCCTCGGCACTGGAGGACCAGGGAGGAGGCCCTTGAAGCTGGAGTCTCAGGGCGCAGGCCAATCCCGATGGGCCTTTCCTGTTGTCTTCTCTCCTTGGAACAATGATGACACTAGGAAGCATCTTCTCCAATCCCCTCCCAAGGCGATAACTGAGTATGAAAATACATTTTGGAGGCCCAGAGATAGCTGCAATCTGACTGTGGGATCCCTTCCCGGCCATGGTGCACGTGGAACCATTCCTCGAGCCCTGGAGGGAGATACAGGCTCCATGACGTCATACCTCACACTACCTTGCTTGGGTGAGAAAATGCTCTCCAGCTTCTGGGGCCATGTTTGATACAATACCCCGAACTATATCACAGAGCCACCCGACAGTCACTGTCCTCCCCGACCACCTCAATCCACAAGGAAGGATCTTTCACTCCATAGAAATAAGGAGCAAGCAAGCACACTGATACCCAGGGAACAAGCCATCCTCCAGGCAGACTGGTTTCAGACCCCAGAGAGAGACTGTGCTCTCAATGACATAAACAATTGAAAGTATTATCCCTATTACCTTTTTTTCATGTTATGTGAGTCACCATACAGGCCATCACTGGTTTTTGAGGTAGTGTTCCATGATTCATTATCCCTCTTACCTAACCTATGATTTTATGTTTGTTATTTTAAAGCAGCAATTTTTAGGTTGAAGTTACTTTGGGCCACCATATCCAATAGTTGGGGAAACACTACTCTAAATATAACGTGATTTTCGATCCATTAGCAAATACCCTTCATCTATCTGTTCCTGTCTCATTCATATTAATTTAAGTCTCTTCTAGTTACAAGAAATTATACGTTTTCATGCCGTGTCTTTATCACTTGTCAGAGATCAAACAGAGCTAATAAGGGAGCGATGCCACTACTTTCCTGTAAGGAAACCAGTATGATATCTGGCATCCAAGATGTGTTTTGTCCAAAAGTAAAAGGTCAGAGAAAAAGGCAAAGCCCCCGGAAGAAGAGACTTGATGAGTGTTGAATAGAGATAACACCTCCCAAATGAAAGACTTTCACACCTGCGCACAGTTCCAAAAGACACACAGTAGCTACTTGTGCTCACATAGACAGGAGAGCCCTTTTCAAAACTTCAGGTGGACCCAGGGAAAGCAAGGGTAAGAAGAGGAGGGTAGCTGTTTGCTTCCAAATAAAAGTGACAACTCAAGCTAGAAGAAGTCAAAGGGATTCGGGGATGTCTCTGAGAAGCCAATGGGAGGCATTTAGCCAGGACCCAGAAACATACGGGAATCGGCAGAAGCACTATTTACAGTTGTGGTGAATGTGCACTACACAAATGGCCCTGGCCAAGGAAGCAATGGGGGATGGAAAGCCAGCCCACTCTCTTTCCTATAATCTGTGTACTCTGGCCTACAACTGCACTTGCCTGAGTCTGCGGTTTCCACAGGCCGTGATTTTGCTCCCCAGGGGACGTCCACACTGTGTGAACAGATTTCTGATTGTCACCATGGGGGTGAGTGCTACGGGCATCTGGGGAGTGGATGCCAGGGATACGGTTCCAAACACCTTACATGGGACAACGCCCCCTTACAACAAGAGTCATCTGGCCCAAAGGTCCGTAGTGCCGAGGCTGGGTATCTCTGACTTAAAGGGGATGATGTTTTCTAATTCACACCGAAGCACAGCCCAGCGCCCAAGCCACGTCCTACCAGGCAGCCCTGAACGGAAGGCTTATGCTGACTCCTACAGAAAGACATACGAGGGACACCTGGGTGGCTCAGTTGGTTAAGTGTCTGCCTTCGGCTCAGGTCATAGTCCCAGGGTCCTGGGATCGAGACCCACACTGGGCTCCCCACTCAGTGGAGAGTCTGCTTCTCCCTCTGCCTCTGCCTGCCTCTCTGCCTGCTTGTGCTCGCTCCTGCTCTCTCTGACAAATAAATAAATAAAATATTTTCAAAAAAGAAAGAAAAGAAAGGTGTACGAGTCACAGCCTGGGAGCCGGGCTCTGAATCCACTGGGCAGATGGTCCCATGTGTGCCCACCATAGCACCTGCTCCTTCTGTTCATGGAAATGTTACCGGTGGCCAGTTACAAGGTGCTCGCTGTGCCGGGAGGTGAGAAACAGAACAGTCCCCACATTTACAGGACGGTGATGTGTACTCTGCGCACACATGTCACAGCGTCCCCCTGATTCTCAGGCACAGTCTGAGAAGAGAAGGAAAGAACAGAGAGACGAGCGAGAAAGAACAAGCTAGAACTGTTCCGTTTACCAGCAGAATAAGCTCTGGAAGGAGACAGAACGTCGTTTCTACCAAGATGAATACAGCCGATGCCGGAAACACCGCTTTTCATTGTCATGTTATGAACGCGGAACCGGGTTCAACAAAGACTCGCATGTCCTAGGACAAAAAGGAACACAACCCATCAGCCTTATGTGTAGCGCAACAGGCGTGGGGCTCGGGGAGGACACTGAGCTAAGTGTAAGCAGAGTATCCCAGCCTAAAAATATCGAGTAAGTAAACCAAGTGCGCGACGGAGATAAGCGGTCGTGTGGCGCGGAGGTCAGCCAGCAGCGGCTCGGGGTTGCTGTTTACAACCTGCTGCAAGCACAGGTCATGCGTACGTCTCTGTGCACATGCAAACCGCTCATCGCCAATCACACGCTCTTAATCTGCGGAGGACGGATCTTACCAGAATGTCAAGACCGTCCTCGGTTGTAGCTGTGCCTACAGCTCCTTAAGAACAATCACCTAAGAGCGGCTCCGGGAATCTTTAGCACGTGAAGAAGGCGACCCACTGCCCTCGGCCACGTGGCGCAGCAGGTTGGCTCCCCGGAGAGGCTGACTCGGAGCATCAGCGGGGAGCCCCGCAGCCGGACGTCCAGTGCCTGCGCCCAGGAAGCAGCACCTGCCGCCGCACGGAGCTCGCAGGGCCCGGAGCCAGGCAGCCGGGTCAAGGAGCCCATCCCCGAGGGGCCCCAGCAGCACAGCCCCCAGGGTCCACCAGACCCGCTGCACCTGACTCCATGCGCCGCCTGGCCAGCGGACAGCTTTATGAGGCTGAGACGCTGCCGATTCTCTCGTATCTTTTTATTTGTTCATTCGGCCCGTGTTCCGGAAGCACCTGCTACGTGCCAGGGGCTGGAGAGGCCCAGACTGGCTCCCACAGCTGGGGAGGCGTGAAGTCGGAGGCGCCGGCAGCTCCCGAGTCCGGGGGGCGCCGCGTCCCGGGTTCCAGGCGGCGCCTTCTCCCTACGTGTGCACGCCCTGCGGAGACACAGCCAGGCAGCCCGTTCTCTCCTCTCCTGCTTCCTCTTCCTCTCCCCATCCTTCTCCTTCTCCTTTTAAGTGTGGAACATTTCACAGATTTGCTGTCATCCTTCTGCAGAGGCCACGCTGATCTCCGTAGCCTTCTGATTTGAACGTGCCGCCGAAGCGAGCACTCTCCCGTCTCTCCCTATAACGCCTCGAATCCCATCACGGGGGCTCGACCCTCACGACCTTGGCACCTCCCCGAGCTCCATCTCCGGACACCATCCCTTGGAAGGGTTAGGGTTTCAGCACACAGATCTGAGGGAGACACACCCCTGGTCGGTAGCATCAATGCACCCGACCCACAGCCCAAGAAACACAACTGCCTCCTGCCTCAAATACTCCAACAGCACAGTTAACACTGGAGTATCCGGGAGATGAAAATATCTGGCTGTAAAATTAGGAAGCAAATAAGGGTCAGGAGAAGAAGCGGGCGGGATGGGCAAGAGGAACCCACCCCCCACGTGAACTTGCTTTTGGAGGAAGATGGGAGAGTAAGGCAGGCGGAACACAGAAGGCCCTCGGTCCAAATTCCATCTTCTCTGCATGGAAACAATGAGACCATGGGAAGGAGCCTGCCCAGTGCGCCTTCCCAACAGTGCCAGGCACGTGGAGGGCTCCCATAAGCCCAAGGACATATTCGTTGATCACAATTATCCTAGAACATAGAGCCTATGGGATTACTCACGAAGTATCAGAGAATCATGTTCTGCATAGTAAAAGACCCTTTTCAATTCCAGTGTGACCTGAAATACACAGACAAAGGACTGTGTTATAAACCATGTCCCTCCCCTGAACCGTGGGCAGGAACTACAGGCAGCGGGATGCTCTCAAAGAGGGCGCCCGGGGTGGCTCAGTTGGTGAACCATCTGACTCGATTTCAGCTCCGGTCATGATCTCAGGGTCGTGAGAGCAAGCCCTGCATCAGACTCCATGCTTAAAATCCCAACTTCGAGAAACTATGGATGCTTGGAAGTTTCTGCCCATTGCAGTACGTGCCTTGTAACCCAGAAGTGGAGCTCAAACACGGATGCACAGAGTCGGCAGAAACTCGAGGATGAAGGTAGTGCTGTCCCCCTTCCCCACACTCCTCTAGGGTGTTAACTCAGTGAGGCTGACCCGGGAGGGATTCTAGTCCCTGACCCTGCCTGTCACAGGAGGTGGGTGTGTGTGTGCACGTGTGTGTCTCTGCAAGAACGCGGCTGCCGTTGTCACTCTGAATTCCACTGCACGTCATCTTTCCGCAGCAGAGTTTCTGTCCTTCTAAATGCATGTATCTTTTATCTAAGTATCTGGATTTTAAAACTATGACTCCAGGAGTGTTACAGCGTGACATCTGAGCACTGACGACGGTGGTCCATGGTGTGTCGACACTCGTAGTGAAAAGTCCGGAAGGAAATTTCCCGAGTGCCCACTACAGGGGATACATACGTCACTGGTGTCGGGCCTTGTTTTTGACACATTCTTAAAACATGATGTTCCACTTGTGGTCATGAGCACCAGCAAGCAGGCCTGCTGCCCAGATGCACCATGGGCGGGCACAGAGCAGCAGGCTCGAGGGGGCATAGCTTTGGCCACGGTGGGACACCTCCCGTGGCTGCCTGGCCTAAAGCCAACGCCAGATTCTTCCAACTCCTTCAGCTGTCTCCGCCTGCAAAAACTTTCCCCATTAAAATTTCCAGTTCAATTCAGTAAGCCTCTGTAGTTCCTTGGTCTTGAAGAGCACATGCTGATCCATCCATCACGCCATTTTTACTGTTGCATGACCCAGGGATGCTGCCGAATGTTATGTCTCCTGCCCCCCACTTGCCAACCGAAGGCTCCCAAAATGAGGGACCCCACGGCCTAGCCCAGCTGAGCCCTGGGCTGCAGACAGCGGGGCTCTGGATCCGTACGATGCATATCCCAGTCTCAAATACGGAGTGCGCACCAGCTGCTCCCCAAACTGCCTCCCGACTTTGTGTCTGAGAAGAGAAATGGTTAATAAGACAACAAAGGACTTGGAAGAACACCTAGGAGAATTACAGGGTTAAAAGAACAAATTGGTACTCCAAAGAATGTAACAGTTTTACACCCCAACTCCGGCAATGGACGGAAACGTTAATAACATGAAGAATTAGGTGTGAGCATGATATTTTGGTGTCAGGAGGCTCAGTGTGAACCAGCCCTTCAAAGGGACGTAAATCCTTGCCCAGATCTGTTCCAATATCAGCTCTGCCAGGGAAGTAGCCCATAAGAGCTTCGGAGTGAAATTTCCATTACGAAAGTCCGGGTTTCACTCCTGTTCAAATCCCAGTCTTGGAAGACACGGTGGCTCCTTAAACATTTCAGTCATGTCCAGTCCTTTCCTGAATTGTCCTCTCTTCAGTACATCCGTTTTTTTTTCTCTAATTATATTGATTTTAGCAAATTGCAGTGTCTGTCTGAGCTGATTTTCAAATATGAAAAACCTTCGATGAAAGGGAAAAACAAATGCATCATGCTCCAGCGAGACGGGATGCATGAGTCCCCAAACTGCCCCCAACTTCCTCCAGGAGAGAAACAGGCCTTATGGGCAAAGGGAAAAGCACCGGGCAAAATGATGGGATTCTGGAAAATAAGCAGCCACCTCCACTGTAGGCAGGCACCGCTCTACCCCTCGGGTGTTCGTTACTCTCCTTGCCTGATAACCAGGTAAAAACCAAGGGTTGGAGCTGTATTTGCAATTTCTAGTTTATGTCTCAGAGGGGAATTGGGAGACAACTCAAAACCTAAGTGATGTTTTAAAATCAAATACAGAGTAATTTCATCAGCCGTGGGGAACAGCCTATGCCCTGGTTGGAAAATACTCGCTTTCCTTTTTAAAAACGGAAGACACTGGGGCGTCTGGGTGGCTCAGTGGGTTAAGCATCTGCCTTGGGCTCAGGTCATGATCCCAGGGTCCTAGGATCGAGTCCCGAGTCAGGCTTCTTCTCAGCAGTGAGGCTGCTTCTCCCTCCACCTGCTGCTCCTTCTCCTTGTGCATGCACTCGCTCTCTCTCTCTCTCTCTGTATGTCAAATAAATAAATCTTAAAACACACACACACACACACACAGAAGACCTCTCTGTACATGCTTCACCAACCGCCCGAGTGCTTAACCGCCCCCGTGTGCCTCTCGCACAGTCCGACGGACGGTACGCTGTGGCCACCTGCTCGCTCACCTGCGTGTGCACTGACTCACTTATTTTAAAATACGTATCGAGTATGACTTGAGCCCCAGATCTTTGCTGGATACTATGCTAGGGCCTGGTGATACAGGGAAAAGAATATAGTCCCTAATCCTCCAGGAGTTCACGTCCTCCTAAGCAGGACTTCTGAACTGACCTGCCCAGAGATACACACTTTTCCTCCCTGACCCATCCCGCTTACTCCTGTGATACCCTCGTTCTCTCAGCTACATCGATGGGAGCCTGGAGTGGACGCTGACCTCCTCTCTCTCTCCGTGTCCCAGCAATTGTGAAGGCCAGTCCCAGAGCACCTGGACCCCATGGGCCTCCCACAGATTGAATGCAGAGGCTCCCTGGCTGGCTCCCACTTCTTATTTTCCTCCACAGCCTTGATGTCAGATTAAGGATTGTAAAACGGAGAAACAACCCACAGGCTGGGTGATACATTCCCCCGGCTCTCCCATTGACTACCCCTTGCACAAAATCCCAGGTAACCTCCTGACTCCTCTCTTCCCCACTGGGTGGAAAGGGAGCAAGGCCAAAGACTTTTTCTTTCTAGGCTGGGGAGGGAGGACCGAGAAAACCCCAGCACTCCTCTGAGTCGTCTTCTTTGTCCTGCGCAGACCAGCCCAAGGCAGCCCTCCACCTAGCAGCTCACCTGCTTCCTGTTTAAAGTCTGTTTTTAAAAGGTTTCACCTTTGGGGCACATGGCTGGCCCATCAGGGGAGCATGTGTGACTCTTGATCTCAGGGTTGTGAGTTCGAGCTCCAACGTGTGCCGAAGAGATTACTTAAAATACAAAAAATGTTTTTAAAGGTTCCACCTTTTTCTAAGGTGGCCAAATATGACACCATGGGATAGAGACATTTTTAACTAACATATAACCCTCAGAATGGACTCTCACGTGCACTTTTCCAGACTCCTGCATTGTCTGGAATATGGCACTCCTGCGTGTGTGCACACATGTGTGTGCACGTGCATGTGTGTGTCTACACACGTGTGTGCACGTGCATGTGTGTCTACACATGTGTGCATGTGTGCACACGTGCGCGTCTACACATGTGTGCATGTGTGTCTGCACACATGTGTGTGCGCATGCACACACACGCATATTTGCTCACATGCGTTGTTTCCCATATGCTTTCTTCGGCAAGCCTTCCCCCAATCCTGCAACAATCCTGCAAACTCATTCTGCAGTTCTGGGCGGGGAA
>RCUC01069238.1:0-12814 GCA_003697995.1 Taxidea taxus jeffersonii | reverse complement strand
TTTAATATTTTATTTATTTATTTGACAGAAGGAGAGAGAGGGAGAACAAGTAGGGGGAGCAGCAGAGAGAGAGGGAGAAGCAGGCTCCCTGCTGTGCAGAGAGCCTGAAGTGGGGCTCAATTCCAGAACCCTGGGATCATGACCTGAGCTGAAGGCAGGCACTTAACCAACTGAGCCACCCAGGTGCCCCTCCACTGGTATCTCTTATCCAGTGCACTATAAGGTCCTTGTCACTGGCTTCTTGCCTCCTCTCTTGCCCTCACCCAATCCACTCTTCACACAGCAGCTAGCATGGCCTTTTTAACTTTTAAAAATAGACTGACTTTATTTTTTAGAGAAGTTTTAGGTTCACAGCAAAACCGAGCAGAAAGTAAAAAGAGTTCCCATATTCCACCTGCCCCCGCCCAACACACACAGCCCCCTCCACTATCAACATCCCCCACCAGAGTGGCATATTTGTTACAACTGATGAACCCGCATTGGCATCTTGATCACCCAAAGTCCATAGTTTATATTAGGGTTCCCTCTTGGTTTTGACAAATCTACAATGACATGTACCCACCACTGTAGTATACATAATAGTTTCATGGCCCTAAAAGGCTTCTGTGCTCTACCTACTCATCTCTTCCTCCCCCCCCAACCCCTGATCTTTTTACTGTCTCCATTTTTTTAATTTCTTTCCAGAATGTTGTATAGTTGGAATCATGTAATATGTAGCCTTTTCAAACTGGCTCTTTTCTCTCAGTGATACGCACTTCAGTTTCCTCCATGTCCTGTCATGGCTTGACAGCCCACTTCTTTTCAGCGCTGAATAATTTCTCACTGTCTGGATATACCATGGTCTATTTATCTAGGCATGTACTAAAGGACATCTTGGTTGCTTTCAAGTTTGGGCAATTATGAATAAAGCTACTGTAAGCATTTATGTGTGAGTTTCTTTTTGTATAGACATAAGTTTTCAACTCATTCGGGTAAATACCAAGGAGCATAATCACTAGATCATATGGCAAAAATATGTTTAGTTATGTAAGAAACTGCCAAACTCTCTTCTGCACCATTTTGCCTTCCCACCAGCGATAAATGAGAGTTCCTGTGCACCACAACCTCTCCAGCATTTGGTGATGTTGTCAGTGTTTTGGAATCATTCCCATAGGTGTGTACTGGTGTCTCATTATTTTATAGACAGGTCTTTTTAAAATCTTAAATCTGATTGTGTGTTTTTCCCATTTTAAAAGCTTTCCAGTGAATTCCCACCATGACACAGTAAATTCCAAACTCCTGACTACGACTCACAAGACACGGCATAGTCTGGCCTCTAGCCAGCCATGTTCGTTCGGATTGGTCAGCATCTATGCCAGGCTGATTCTTTAATGTTTCAAGGAGCACCCAATTCTCCAACCTCACCATGCCCCATTCTCCTCATGGCCATCTTGCTCCAGCCATCTGGCCCTCTTTCATTCTTCAAATATGCCAGACTTGCTTCTGGTTTAGGACTTCCTGTTTGCCATTCTTTTTTCTTTAGATGTTGTTCAGCCAGATCTGCACATGACTACCTCCCTCAATCAGGTATTGGCTTAAATACCATCCTCTAAGTGGGGACTTTCCTAACTCCAGGTACTTGTGGGTAGATGGATAGGTGGAACCTAAAAGAAGTTAAAAGAAACTTGGTTGCTGTGAGCTAAAAGGCCATTGTACCAATGGAAAGAGCCATTTCAGGAGTCCGTGGGGGCAGTCATTCTAAGCCCCTATCAGGGAAAAAGGACTAAAATGGAAGCGGGTGTACAGAATAGCATAAGGCAAACTGAAGAAAGTTGACAGTATCAAGTGACATAGCTTTTGGAGGAGTGTTGAGGGTCAGTCACTCTCGTAGGAGCATATAAAGCATCAGACTTAGGACACCTGGGTGGCTCAGTTAGTTAAGCGTCAGACTCTAGGTTTCTGCTCAGGTCATGATCTCAGGGTCCTGGGATAGAGCTCTGTATCCACACTCAGCAGGGCACTGCTTCTGGATTCTCCCTCTCCCTCTGTTCCTCTCCCACCACTCACACTGTCTCTCTAAAATAAACAAATAAATCTTTAAAATAAATAAGTAAATGAAGCATCAGACCTTAACTACCCACCAGCATATGGAATGAGTATGCAATGTACACACCTTGGCAAATTCCTAGAACCTTAGACTAGAGGCAGTGTACCTGGGGAAGGGAGAGGCCAGCTCTGGGTGTGCCACCTCATGGCTATAACAACCACTCTTGTCTGTATCTTGAGCTTTTTTCATTTAGTTCAGAAATCCAGGCAGAGAAGAAACCTCAGCATCACACATTCCCAGGAGCATCACAGATCAGCTGTAGTCTGGAGAGAATCAAGCCTGTGCCATTTGATTTTTTTACATGTATGCAATTCCTTTCTTGACGCTCTGAAATTCAAAGCTTACTATTTTAACGTTTACGACCAAAGATAATTGGTAACTTTACACAGCCTCTGTAATGACTTTTTTTTAAACCATGTCTGATTAAGACACTGTTTAGGTCATGGTGTCTCAAACTATGGGTCATGAGCCATTAATATGTTGTGAAATCAATTTAGATGGTTCACAACCAGCATATTTTTAACAAAACAGAATACAGTAGATGAGAATAGAAAATCTCAAAGTACACCATACATAGGGAGGGTAAGTGTTATTTCAGAAAACATGTGTTTTGGTTACATATATTATATTTTACGTGTGTGTGTGTGTGTAATGAGACACAATGAAAAATGTAGGGGTACAGCCAAAAAAACAAAAGCTATTTCTCTAGGTTTCACTTGGCTATACAAATATGTTATGAACAATGTATAAAACATATTCTAAAATAACTTCAAAATTCATATAAAATTGATTCACGTCAGTGGAAAGCTGCCAAAATTAATACACATCAGAAATAGCACACAACAGCTGTGGCAACTGGAACATCCCATTTTAAGGCTAGGATCCTGACATTCTACTAGCCTGCAAGTCCAGTGGAGATTCAAGTTCTAATGTCTTCTTCTTTACTCTCTAGCATGATGTGTTTAGGAAAGTCTTCCTTACTTTCTGGGCCTCAGTTTCCTTATCTCTAAAATGAAATATGTGGATTCATGTGCTTCTGAGGAGCCCTCTACAGAAATCACGCATTCTGAGTCTACGAGAGGCTGTATGAAATGATCAAGAACTTCAAAATCAAATCCTAACTGCCACTTACCAGTATCATTGCCAGTTTCTGCAATCAGCAATCAGAAATTATGGTGCATCCCCCTGGGGCCCCAGAAATTACGATGCATCCCTCTGGAAGGACTAGAGTCGTTCTTGCAAAGCTCCCAGCACAAGAGAGATCTCCACAGAGAGGAGTATTGTTACCACGCCAGCTCTGCCTCTCTGTCTGATGTGTAAGCACCAACCAGTTCTACCTTGCACCTGTGACCCTCTGCAATCGTCTCTGAGAATCCTGTCCCCAGTGGGGAGAACAAGGAGGGAAAGGAGGCCCCTAAGGAAGGAAAAAGGAAGGGAAGGAGGAAGGGTCCTCAGTTCCTGTGCTCCAGGCTAAACTTAAAATCTCAGGAGGAGGCTCAGAGGCAGAAAGAAGTGGCCGGCACACAGGGCCACCCACACCCAAGCCAGCAGAGTGGTCAGCCAGGCTCCGACTGCTCCCCACCCCTGCTGGACAGTTCTGCAGAAGGAAGTCAATCCTTACAGTGAACTGAGATTGATCACACCTACTGTCCACCCAGTGATCCTAGTTCTGCCCACTGGAGCACACCGAGGTTATCACAAGATGGCCCCTGGGATACTGGAGATACTTTTTCTGCCACCCCAGGACTCTCCAGGATATACCGACTGTCCTGAGATCTCTCACCTGGCCCCAGCCTGCCATGGTTTCAGGGAACTTCACCATGAACTGGCCATATCTGAAAGAGTTCTAGATGGGCACAGTACCTACTGGTGACACTCATCCTTTCCCAGGTGCAAGGTTTGCTATTGGCCTCAACTCCTCCCATCAAGACAGATAAGGTGCTCATTTCACTGAATTTGACTGGGGCACAGGTGGGTAGACATTTAGTAATTTTTTTTCCTGTAAAGGACATTAATATTCATGATTCCTTAAATAAATGCATACTGAGGACACCTGGGTGGCTCAGTTGGTTAAGCAGCTGCCTTCGGCTCAGGTCATGATCCCAGCGTCCTGGGATCGAGTCCCACATCGGGCTCCTTGCTCGGCAGGGAGCCTGCTCCTCCCTCTGCCTCTGCCTGCCACTCTGTCTGCTTGTGCTTGCTCTCTTTCTCTCTCTCTCTCTCTCTCTGTCAAATAAATAAATAAAATCTTTAAAAAAATAAATAAATGCATACTGATTCTCAAGCCTACCACCACTGCAAAGAGCTAAAGGGGGTAAGACAAGTTAGCATCAATGCCTGTCCCTAGAAAATGCACTGCAGGAAAGGAAAAAAAAATGTTCAAGCAAATGTTTATAAAGGCCAAACGAATGTGTGGGGCTATTTCACTGTCACTCACACCCAAGCAGTCCTGCTGATCGATGAAGGTCCCAGAAACTCCCTCAGTTGGGGGTCAGTCTTCATTCAAACACCCACTGTTGCCAAAGCTGTTTCCATACAGTGAAATGACAAATGAGCCCCTACCCCTACCCACAGATGATGTCCCCAAGGCACCACCAAAAGCAAGTAAGAGAGGCTTTGCACCCAGGAAAGACACAGCAGGGCATGGAGCCTTTGTCTGAGTTCATGTCCCCTGTGGTGGAGCTAAATCTACATTCTGGTGGTCTAGGCCAGTGGACATTCAACAAGGTGGAGAGAAGATCAGGAGCTGCCAACAGGGCTAAAGATTGTTCACTTTCCTGATGTGGAGCCTGGATGAAGCTGGCTACTCCCAGCCAGCTAGTCTGCAGGGCCCAGTAGGATGGACAGATACGTGGGAAGCATAAATCCACTTGAAACAAGGGGACAAGACCCACCCAGGTCTGACGTTCCCTCTACCTGGGAGCTGCCTCCATGGCCCTGTGCCTCAGAGCTCATTTGCAAGGGGGCCCATAATCACAAGGACACAGAAACAGCCGCTGAAGCCCAAGCGACCACCACTGGGCCCTTGCCTGGGTGGGGCGGCCCAGTGGATGAGAGGTGGAGAAATCACAGTGCAGACGGTCAAGGCATCACTTCCCCTCTAAAGGCAGAGGCGAGAAGGAGGAAACGGACGGGCTGACCTGAGAACAGCCCTGATTCCCAGGCCCCTGTCTGGGAATTTTCTCTTTCCAAATATGAAGGAAATAAAAATAGGTAGGCAGGGAGGCCAAAATATGTTTGCAAAAACCCCAGTCTGGTTTTGAAATGCCTGCTCCCACCATTTCAAGACTAAGAATAATGGAAGGAGTCGGGGATTCTGGCACAGTCCCAGGGCATGAGTGCACTTGGATTTGAGTGCACACTCATGTCTGTGCACACCAAATGCTCTGGAGCTAGTCAGAAGTGTCAGAAGCCTTTACAGAAATGAATGAGCAGCTGATTAAGACATGTGGCTGCTGACAAGCAGGAATTAGCCCCACAAAACATTTCCAAGTGTCAGTGATGGAAATGTACTCCACGGCCATCCAGTTGCGAGGGCAGAGCTGCCCGCGCACGCTTCGAAGCTTCGCCAGCGGCCCGGGGCCCAGGGCGGGCAGCTTCCACCCAGCTGGGCCTTGGGACAAGACCACCAGGCTACTCAATAACAAACAGGCCAAAATGGATTGCGTTCAGCTTGTCACTTCAACTCAACTAGCTTAGACATGGGGGTTTTCCTGTCACATCTTCTTACCAGCTGTACCTAAGCCCAAATCTACCATGGCCCTTATCTAGAGGGAGAAGCAGCTTTCAATTAAAGAGATTAAGTTTAAATAAGGTCATGAGGATGGGCCCTAATACTACACACTGGCATCCTTTTTAAGAAGAGGAGATCATGCACACATGTACAAAGGAAAGGCCCTGTGAAGAGACAGGAGGAGATGGCTACCTGGAGCCGGGAGAGATATCCCAGAAGAAACAAGCCTGCTGACATCCTGACCTAGGACTTCTGGTCTCTGGAATCGTGAGAGAAATAAGTTCCTGTGGTTTAGGCCCTGGCCTGTGGTTCTTTGTTATGGACCCGGAACAGACACACACACTCTGGCTCGGCCTGTCCTGCGTGTTGGGTAAAAAGGCCTGGATGCTTCCATTTGTTATCAGGGGACAGAAGGGAGGGCTCCACACACCTGAAGCACAGCTTCACTGACAAGGAAGGCAGCTGGGCTCTGGAGCTCAAGAGAACTGAGAGAGGAATGGACACCCAGGGACCGGTCAGCTATTAGGACAAGCTCTTTACACCCATCATTTACGCTCATGGTAAGCCCGACAACAACTCTGAGAAGTCCATGTCATTACCCCATTTCACAGATAAGGAAGGTGATTCTCAGAGGCAGTGAGTATCTTGACAAGGATGTAGATGTATTAACAGCAGAAGGGAGAAGAAAATCCAGGTCTGTCTGATTTCAAAGGCTGTACTTCCCCCTCCCAGAATCAGTGATGTAAGTTCACAAACGATTAAGCTGTCTGCCATCCTGTGGCAGGAAGGCCCATAACTGGAGCCATCCAGACAGGGACCAGCAGATGAGGGAGGCAATGACCATGATTTTCAATCATGTGTCCCTTCCAATGCCACACGGTTAGGTCACGCTCTCCTCCTCACATCTGCACACACACCTGGAGGGGAGACGATCTGAATCCCTCAGGGGATAATTTGAAACTGTACGACATGATTCCAGTTTGTGACTCCAGGAGGTATCCCTGCTGGGCATCCCCATGGAAGGGATCTGGGCTGGGATGGCCCCCAAGACATAGCCCTGAGAGTCCACAGCTCTTGGACATCAATGGGGCCTGGAAAGTACCACACTTTGGCTTGGTGCCTCCAGAACATTCCCCAGAGCCGAGGTCAGGGTATCCACACCGGTCGTCAATGAGCTCAACTTCTCTCTGAACAAACAGTGATCTGGCCAAAAAGAGCAGCACAGAGTGCCCAGGAATGGCCTTGGCAGGTCAAGATCAAAGCCCCTTGAGGCTGGACTAAAAGTTTCTTGTGTTTGTTCTTACTTGCTCAGATCCAAGGAGGGAAGTGGAGAGAGGCTGGGCTGGCAGGTCAGCACCACCCCCATTCTGTCCCAGATGTGGTGGGACAAGCAGTCCACCACGTGGACCCTGCCAAAGAGCTGATGACAAAGGCCAGGCTGATGGCTCTGGGCCCCACAGCCTTCCATTTCCAGCTGGGGTCGCTCAGGCCCCCACATAAGCCCAGCCTTGTCCCAAGGCAAAGGAAGGACAGGTGGGAGTCAGGCCAGCAGCACACAGGCTCAGTGCCCAGGCAGCTGGGCCGCCCATCCATCCTGACCTGGGCCCTGGGGCTGCTAACCAGAGGTACAGTATGTACCTCCCATTCCTTCTCCTCCTCCCTCCCTCACCCCTACCACTTCCTCCAAGCTCAGGGCCCCTTGGGGTCTTGTGGTTCTCTCTAGAGCTTGCTCTAGGGGAAAGGGACCCAGGTCTGGACTGGCACCCCTAGTCAGGGGAAGGTCACTACTGGCCTTAGCTGGAACTCCCACAGGGAAGCATTTCCTGACCCACCAATTCTGGGTGAGAGGCTATTCTTCTGTGCTACTTAAGCCTCTAATACCTATGACATGGTCTTAAAATGACATTTACTTGCCCTTCTGCATAACTATAGTACAAGCACTGGAGGGTAGGAACTCTCCTTTTAACCCCCATATTCTTAACTCTCGGTATGAGATAAAAACTCAGATGGTATTGGTTGAATAAATGGATAAAGATAGAAGAAACTTCAAGGGATGCTGAAGACCTCTCCACCCAAGCCAAACTCCTGTCCTCATGGGGTCCTACCTTGGGGTACTCACCCCCACCCCCAACAGCCTCTGGGAAAGCAAAGGGAGATCCTGTACAGGAAGGAATTCATCCATGGATCCAAATGAGGCCCTGGAGCCCAAAGACAAGAGAGACTCAGAATTCTGGGGGTCTCTCACCTGGCAGTGAGTGGCAGGCAGGCACCTGATGAGAGAGAAGGAAGTGGGGCATAATGAAGGGCTGGAGTGTATGGGGGGGGTCCCAAAGCCAAATCATCTAGCAAATACCTCAGCACCCCAACCCCAACCTCCACTCACATGTAGCTCCTAGGAACACAAATGAATCCTGATCAATAATGCTCTCGAGCTGCCAGCATCCTCCCAGCCAGGATGCTCAGCCCTGAAAGGTAGGAAACAGAGATGTGGGATGACCTTGCCCTACCCTCTCCGGTCTCAGGGAGCTCCCAGTGTAAACTCTACAAAAGCCTAAACTACACAGGGTAACAGGGAGATACAGACAGCTGGCTCTTGGGGACTCACATAGCCCTGTGGTCTGGAGGTCAAGTGAGGAGTCCTCAGGGAAGGGCTTGGGTCTGGACATGACTTTGAACATGACTTTGAACGTGACTTTGGGTCTGGACAACTTTGAGTTTTGCCCATTCATCGGGGCTCAGTGGCAACCTCTTCTCTCTCCTCCTTCTGGAAGCTTTCTTAACCACAACTCCCAGGAGTATATGATTCCTTTGTATATCCTTTTGACATTCCTTTTGATGCCTCCTTGCCCACCCAGACAGTCATGGATCTATAAGAATGTCTTCTCACCTTTCCACTAAGGCCACAGATACCTCGAGAGCAAAGCCAAGCTTCTGTCCTGCTGGACACCCCCCCACCATGGTGCCCAGTGTCAGGCCCTGCCTCAGCAAGTGCACCTTGGCTGGGCTTTGGGGCCAGGACCATCACAGACCCCAGGATATTCTTTTTTTGTTTGTTTTCAGAGAGAGAGAGAAAGCTCACATGTGAGCGGGTAGGAGGGGCAAAGGGACAGGGAGGGATAGAATCCCAAGCAGGTTCCACGCCCAGCATAGAGACCAACACAGGGCTCAATCCCATGACCCTGAGATCACAACCTGAGCCAAAATCAAGAGTCAGATGCTCAACCGATGGAGCCACCCAGGTGCCCCTCAGAGGTCCCAGGATATTCTCAACTAGTGAGCAAGGCAAGGTCCTCGAGTTGTACTCCCTTGAAGAGAACACCTCCACCAGAATAACCCTGCCCATGCTGTGGTGGTTCTGGCTGAGCAAGGCCCTGAGAATATTACCACCTTGGAAAACCCCACTCCATCTCCAGGATCAGTGACAGCCTGGACATCTGGCTCCAAGACCAGCTACATAATTTACAAGGCCCAGTGCAAAATGAGCAGACCTCTGTTCAAAAAGCCAGAAAAACATGCTGTTAAAAGTACTAACTTCATACATTCTTCTGCAGTCTCTTTCTTAACCTGTTATTTATTTTTTTTAACAAGCTTTATTTTTCAGAATAGTCTGATTTACAGAGAACAATGGTGAAGACAGTACGGGGTTCCCGCCTACTCTGCACCCAGTTTCCCCTAGTATTCACACCTCATGTGAGTATGGTACACTTGTTACAAATAATGAACCAACAGTGATATTTTACTTTTAACTGAAGTCCATACTTGATTCAGATTTTCTCAGTTTTTACCTAATGAGTTTTCTGGTGCCAGGATCCCACCCAGGACACCACATGACATTGAGTCACTGTATCTCCTTGGGCAATTCTTGCTGTCACAGTTTCACAGACTTCCCTTGTTTGGTTGGCCTTGACAGTTTTGAGGAGCACTGGTCAGGTGTTGGGTAAAATGACCTCTACTGAGATTTTTTCATGACTTGACTGGGATTGTGGGCTATTGAAAGACCATAGAAGTAAAGGGTGATTTCCATCATATCATCTGAAAGCTACATGCTATGAACCTGACTTATCACTGTTGGTATTGACCTTGGTCCCCTGGCTGGGGTTGTGCTTGTCATGTTTCTCCACCATGAAGTTACTCTGTGTTCCCCCTTCTGTGTACTCTACCCTTTGGAAGGAGCTCACTCTGTAGAGCCCACATGTCAGGGGTGCAGTTATGTTCCATCTCTTAGAGGGTTCTCGACATAAATTATTCAGAATTCTTCTGCACACATCTTTTTTATATTCAATTGTTTATTTGTATCAGTATGAATGTGTGGATATTTATTTTATACTTTGGATAATCATCCAATACTGCTTTATTTCCTTGTCCAAATTGTTCCTGCTGTGGCCACTGAGAGCTCTTCCAGGTACCTCCTGCGTCACTCTGATATGCTGACCGATGCTCTCCTGCCCCAGCTCCTTTTCCCTCTCAGGCAGAGATAGGACACTGAGACCCCAGTCACAGTGGTGGAATCCCTGGCATTCCTAGGCATGTGGCCTCCCCAAGTCATTTTGTCTCCACCTCACTTAGTTGCTCATTTATAAACTATGGGTCCTCATGCCAACCCCAGAGTTGCTGTGAGTATTTACTGGAAACAATATCTCCAAAGTGCTTAGCACGGCCTCAGGCACACAGGAAGTTCTCAGTAAACCAGGGCTGCATTTTCCCTGAGGGACTGACTCTCTGAGACTCTGGCCCAAGTTCCCAAGGGAAAAAAACAGCTTTCTCTAAGCCACAGAGGTCAGCTCAGGCAAGCCTTGTGCCAGAAAAGGTCTCCAGGTAAAAATTCCCTTTGCAACATCTATATTTAATAAAGGTAACTTCCAAGTAGTCACCTCATAAATGAACTGTCCAAAGGACAGCTAATTGGAGCCACTTAAGTCTGTAGCATTTTTGGACCACAGGGCTGAGGTGGGGGATGGAGATTCATGTTGGGTTTCAGCAGCTGATGGACTTCCAGTGGGACAGATGGCCAGGCTCAGGGATCCTAACCCATGAAACTGGTCCCACACAGTGCACGACCTGTGATCTTGCAAACAAGGGGTATTTCTTGGCCTCCACCCTATTGCTTCCTTTTAACTCCTTGAAAACCAAGCCCTAGGAAGAGTTGCTTCCTGTCCATGGAAGGGCTCTGATTCAAGGTCAGGTGTTGACCTGAGACCTGTGTACTCTCACATACTTTGAGACTAGGTTTGGCCCAGCACACCAGAATGGCACCCAGAGCCTGGCCTTTTCCAGGAGGGGCATGAAGGACATCTTTCCACAGAGGGACAAAGATTCCCCTTACTCATCCCTCTCTCTGCCATATGATAGGGCAGCTCTGGGGTGAAAACCCACCTGCTGGCAGGGCTGACCAGGATGAAGGCACCCTGCTAGTGGCTTACAGTGTCCCCTCACCCTGGCTCAGCTGATCAGAGTCTTTACTCAAGTGGGTTCTGCTCCAGAAGCAAGTCCTCTCACAGAGACTGGCTCAGCAATTTGCTGTTCCAGCTGGGAACCACTGCTTAGCATCTCTGACCTCCACTGGCTCACCAAGCTTTCGTTAAGCATCTGCGGTATTCTAGACCTTGAGCTCAGTGCTGGGTGATGGGTATAGAGAGATGAGAAAGACATGCTCTTGGGAAGCAGCAAATCTTCTTGTTTATGGGTAGCAGGTAGCCATAGCTAACATTTTATTTTGAGTACTTCTTATGTGACAGAAACTACAAAAGCACTTAATATGTAATTAATAGGTAATCAATCTTCACTATCAAACCATGAAATCATTACTTTCACTACGTCCAATTTACAGGTGAGGAAACTGAGTTACGGATCAGTTAAGAAGCTTGTCTTGTGTCTCAGAGTATGCTAGTTGGGCTCTGAGACACAGATGCAAAGACAAGACAGATGTGAAAGATTTCCTGAGATAATGTCTGTGAAAGATAAGGGGGGGGTGGGGGCAGGGGGGGTGGACAGGGGGAGCAGGGGAGCCTCAGTCTGACCCCTGTAAAGACTGACAGGTACCTCCAGGACGAAGACTGCCCTTGGCGTGTATGTGGTGGTAGTGGTGGGCAGGTGTTCCCCAGGGCCCCTGCCCGGGGTCCCCGAGCAGAAATGTCCAGGCACCGGTCTACGGTCTACCCTCAGCGCTCAGCCACTGGCTGGAAGGAGCCCAGGCTGAAAGCCAAGCTCAGCTCAAACCCTGTGAAGGATCCCAGCCGGAGGCTGTCAGCTACCCACCCTCCCCGTGGCTCTTCCACAGTTCTTCCCCTCAGGAGTCCCCAGCAGCACACACTTCCATGGCTGCCACGCCAAAGAGCCAGGGCTCCAACAGGTCTTTCGTCCATTATGCTAGACTGACAAACTGTACATGAATCGGGCTCTGAGTGCTCTCTGCTAAACTTAACGGTCAGTCAGTCAGCAAGCTTCACGAAGCCCTGCCACATATAAAGAGAAAGTCTGGCCCCTGCCTAAAGGAGGCCCCAGGCCAGTGAGGGACACAAGACTGACCAAAGCATGTCCTGAGATGAGCCAAACACAGTCCCCACCTTCGGAGAGGTCACCTTCTTATAGGAACCAACAACCAATGACAAAAGAGTAAAATAATGTGTGATAATGGAAGCAGGCCAGACAGTGTTATGGAAGGCTTCCTGGAGGAAGGGGCTTCCTCATGGAGACCTGGGAAGTAAATAGGCATGGGTAGGTGAAGATGGGTAAATGTGGAAGAGGTGTGTTTCCTGTAGAGGGGCCAGGGATGGGGACAGAGGGAGAGGAAAGAGAACAGAGGTGATAGCACTTCCAGCAGAAGAAAGGAACAGCCTTGGTGAGGGCCCAAGAGAAGTCGTGGTATATTCCTGGAACCACGAGTTCTTCTGGAAGGTGTGGGTGTGGAAGGCGGTCAGAAAAAGTAAAGCGAGACACTGTGCAGCCTCGCCTGCCCACCAATGCATGTGTCCTGGGGACGGGGGAAGCAAAGATTG
>RCUC01069235.1:0-25443 GCA_003697995.1 Taxidea taxus jeffersonii | reverse complement strand
GGGGATCGAATTCCACCCTGGGCTCCCAGCTCTAAGGGGAGTCTGCTTCTCCCTCTGACCTTCTCCCCTCTCATGCTCTCTCTCACTGCCTCTTTCTCTCTCAAATAAATAAATAAAATCTTTAAAAAAAAAGTACAAACACTAATAAACATTATTTGGCACAAATGCTATTCTTTTAGAGTCCTCTGCTAAGTTCTAGTTGAAAGTAGTTATCCATGGCGATGTCTTCAGTGTATTCACTGCATTTTGGCTATTTTTATATGCCTTCCTCACTACATGTCAGCTACTGCCAGCAACTGTTCTTCCAGAAATGTAGTCTTTGTTAACTGTGGCTTATTTTATTTATTATTGATTAGGCCCCAGTTTCTTCTCTGTATCAAAGATAATTATCATTTGGATTTGTTTACATCTGATTAGCCCTAATAGAATATTTTCCTCTGTGTATTGATCCCATATATTGTAATCTAATTCCTCCCAGTAACTGTGTATACTTCACTTGTATTCTTTATTTGAATTTTCGAGCAATGAAACCAAGCAAAGGGATGGGATTTATGAATTTGCCATCTTGGGGTTAGCATACCTCTCAGGAAAGAGAGGTCCAGGTATCGCCCTTGATACATATGGCTGGAATGGCTTAGAGGTCTATGATTGGCTACAAAAGGGCCCAGGAGAGCCAAGTTTAGGATGTTCCATGGTTCATTCATATGTACATGAAGCTGTGCCATATCAGTTTTATAGGAGCTCAGTTGAAGAAAAAGCTTTGGACTAAAAGTCAGGCATCTTCTATATGCAATAGCAAAAATGAGAAATAGAAATCTTCTAATGTTGTGTGGGAGCTCATTAAACTCAAAATAAATCTCTCTGAATGCAGTGCCTGGGTTTTTATCCTTTAACTGTGACCCTACTAGATGGGAAGAGAAAGGGGAATTGATTTGTCTATCTTTGAGAGCAAATTCAGTATCATTTATATTATCAGCCCAGATATAAGGGCAGAAGAAAAAAGCACACGGTTGCTGAAGCAGGTTATCTTCAGACTTTAAAAGAACGATTCACAGAATTTGACAGAAAGTGTGTTCATTTATCTCCATCCTATTGGCATAATTTGACTGTTCGTTTTATACCAAGGATTTGCTTCCTTAAAGTGTTGTAGAGAAGTACAAGTACTTTTCCTTCTCTGTCTGTTGTTTTGTCTGATCTGCTGAGTCAGTCCAGGAAAAATTTTAAGTCTATTATTCAGATGCTCTGCAGTTGACCTACTTTTATTTTTCACTTTTGTAGAGTTTATCCATCTTATCATTTCTCACAAAGCACTAGTTTGCTAGGAATTTAATGTGTGTTTTACAGAATCCGCTCCCCCAGAAAGAGAATTCCTAGGACAGAAATATTAGGAAATGTTGTGCTATACTTTTTGAATTAGCATCTTAACTGTAGTATTCATTAGATTTATTTTTTAATATTGTCAAGCTCCAAGAGGAGCAGTATTCAGCTTTTCCTAAACTTGTATGACCAGAAATCCCCTTTATCTACAGGGAAATTGTATATGCCAGGATGAGTATTCTGAAGAATATTCCTCAGTGGTGGCTCTGGCTTTTTAAAGATAGGCAAACCCTTCTTCAAGCCTTGTGGAAATCTTATTAACAAAGGCTACACACCAATATGAACAAGATAAATAACTGGCATAAAGCCTTTTACAGCTTTCCAAAAGTGCTTTTACACAGCTGTTTTATTTGATCCCTGCAATAACCCTGTGAGGTTTGTAGAGCAAAGATTACTGGCTTAAAGTCCTACAGCTTGTGAACAGGAGGAGCCAATGCAAATAGTATAAGTATACAAATATTAAAAGTGAACATGGGTGAAGAAAGGCAGCATATCAACTACCTGATTTCATGGATTTCAAGGAGTGTGCACTTTAAGCAAAGTCTTAAATTTGTCCATGTGTCTAAGGGGATGACATGACTTATTAGACTGAGCATGAATCTAAAAAATTCAAAACTAAACCTTATACAAAGACAACTTTGTGTTTCCTGTGTTGATGTCTCTAGCAGTCATCTATCAATTATACTCCCCCAGCAATTCTTCACTGTGCTCTCCTTGTCATCATTTTTTTCCTTTATCCCATTCCTATAACATACAAAATTCTTCCAACTAAAAGCAAAAAAAAAAATTCTCTTTTGACCTTACTTCTTCCAACAGCTGTTGCTCTCTTTTTGCCACAGAGCTCTTCAAAGGTGTTGTATACTCATTTTCCCCAGTTACTTTCTTTGCAGTTTTTATAGATCTATTCTAATAAGGTCTTTGTCCCACCATTTCACAGAAACCACTCCTGTTGCCATCATCACTAATTTTATATTGGTAAATACAGTGGCCAATTGTCAACCTTTGTTATTGTTGATGTTTTAGTAGATCACTCTTTCCTTCTTGATTCTCCCCTCCCCCTTTTTTATTTACTGACATTATAGGAAACCACACTCTGTTTTTCTCTTACTTCACCAGTGGCTCTGTCTCAGTCTCCTTCCTTTCTTGGACCATATTCTTCTTCCTGACTTCTTCTTCTTTTTTTAAGATTTTATTTATTTATTTGACAGGGAGAGCACAAGCAGGGGGAGTGGCAGACAAAGAGTGAGGAAGAAGCAAGGCTCCCTGCTGAGCAGGGAGCCCCAATGCAGGGCTCAATCCCAGGACCCTGGGATCATGACCTGGGCCAAAGGCAGATGGTTAACTGACTGAAGCACCCAGGTGCCCCTTCTTCCTGACTTCTTAATGTTGGAGTGACCCAGGTCTCAGTCCCAGTTTCTTCTCAATGATTGCCATCAATCTCATAGTCTTAACTAGTATCCATAAGCTAATTATTTACAAATCTTTACTTCTGCTTCAGACTCTACAACCAAACATATTTATCCAACAGCCTATTGAACATCTCCACTTGTACTCAAAAGATATTACACACTTAATATGTTCAAAGCTTACCTCTTGTATCCCCAAACCCCCCAAAATTGTCTGCTTCTTCCCCATCTCAAGTGATGGAAGCTTTGCCTTTCCAGTTGCTCAAGGTGAAGAATATCAAGTCATCCTCAAGTCCTCCCTGTGTTTCACACCCCACATCAAATTGTAAAGAAATTAGATTTGTCCTACCTTCAGAATATATCTAGGATCTGATCACTTGTTACCATCCCATTTAATCACTACACTGAACCATTATCAACCATCTCTTACCTGGACTATTGTAATTATTTCCTGGCCACTTTCTCTGCTTCTCCAGTGTACCCTCTATAGTCTATTTTCTTTTTTTAAAAAAATTATTTATTTATTTATTTATTTATTTATTTATTTGACAGACAGAGATCACAAGTAGGCAGAGAGGCAGGCAGAGAGAGAGGAAGGGAAGCAGGCTCCCTGCTGAGCAGAGAGCCCCATGTGGGGCTCGATCCCAGGACCCTGAGATCATGACCTGAGCCAAAGGCAGAGGCTTAACCCACTGAGCCACCCAGGCGCCCCTACCGTCTATTTTTGACATGATTTTATTTCTTTACTTCTTATGTATTGCCCAAGACTTCGATATTCAATACAGTGTTCAAGACCCCAATACACTATAGAGCAGCATGGGTCAAAATGACATACTTGACTTTATATAGTCTGGTAGCCCTCTCTTAAGACCATTCTTGCTCTTCCTGAATTATCCAAAACCCCTCAAAACTTAATCAGGTCAAGAGCACCAGTTTGTTTTGTTTTTTGTTTTTAACATTTTGTGAAAAGAGAAATAGAAAGTGTCATAGGTAACCAGTGAGCAATGATTTTTTTAAATTGCCATTGCTGCTTTTGAGTTTCCAAAATACCACTTTTAAAAATAGGTGGCCCCTCAAAATCAAATGCTATCCATGTACCATTGCAATAGCCCACTGACATATGGGGTGAATAAAATCATTCCATACCAGTCGTTGACCTGGTTTGGAGTTCCACCAGCAGTAGTGACATCCCATGGCAGACTGCTTCTTCAGGGAGGATTTCTCCTTCTTCAGGTGACACCACTTTGAGGCTTAGTTTCATACCTAGGTTTCCAAATTTATCAAGATGACTGGGCCAGGAAGGTCTTCCAGACTCAGCTACACACCGAGCTAGAACCATAACTGATATTGGGCGTTGGACTTTCCACATGTTAGGTTCTTCTCATGAGTTCCTAGAAACCTTTCTGATCTAGTCAGTTGTCTTAGTTTATAGGATAATTGGGAATAACACTGAACTTCAGAACTGAAAGGAAAGCAGTCTTGTTTTTCCTTTCTCTCTTGAGGCTTCCTGGTAATTATGCAAATTACCCTCCTGTTATCCTCCCTTACATCAAGAGACACTGGAAGAGACTGTTTGTCAAGATTTCATTAAATATTCTTCTTCTAGGGCAGAAGTGCCTATTTGCCTTATATTTACATATCTAAAGGAGTGCTGAGTGATTTTTCCTGGAAGAAAAAAGATCTTCTCCAATATTATTTCTTTATTCTATAGTTAAACAAAGAAGGAATTCCAGATTTTCAGTCATAACCGAAATGAAAAACAAAAAATCCCCACTATACACATAGCTCCTTATATCTTATAACTATTTAGATCATTTAAGAATTTTATAGATGAGGGGCACCTGGGTGGCTCAGCGGGTTAAGCCGCTGCCTTCGGCTCGGGTCATGATCCCAGAGTCATGGGATCGAGCCCCGCATCGGGCTCCCTGCTCTGCGGACAGCCTGCTTCCTCCTCTCTCTCTCTCTCTGCCTCTCTGCCTACTTGTGATCTCTGTCTATCAAATAAATAAATAAAATCTTTAAAAAAAAAGAATTTTATAGATGAATCATATCATAATATGGGAAATGGCTACTTCTTACATTTCTGAGTGTTATTAATATCAATCATGGGAATATTGAATAGAAATTCCTCATGTTTCATCTAGATTCAAGATACTACAAAATGAAGTATATTTCAATAAAGCCACATATGCCAAATATAGTGAATGAATTGTATTCTAGTTTAAAGATTATGAGAATATTAGAACTTCAAAGTAACAGTCTTCAGATTAAAATATTCTTGCTTTCGAATTTGGTGGAAATTAAAGATGGTTTAGAATGTCTCAGAAAATAATAAATATATTTTATACTTACTAATAAAGCACAATCATACTGAACTAAAGAACTTACAAGTGAAGGCTCAGCGGCTAGATATTTTAATTAAATAATATTTCTAAGTATTTACTGTATCATAATGACTTTGCAAATCTCAGTGTTGAATAATAAAGTCATTAATGGGGAAGTAACTATAAGAAATCATCTGGTCTAGAAATTCTTCCAAATAAGGCAATATTTGGAGAACTCTATTATAGAGATTTATTTCTTTACATCTTTCAAAAATAAGAAATAGTTGCCTTTCCATTTGAAACACCAAATATATTTTAAAATAATTAGTTGATACTAGCATAAAGAATACTGATTTCTTGGATCTATTATATCTTTTATTACAATCATTTTACCTTTTGATTATTTTATTACTTTAAATTCTTTGCCTCATTATGCCAGACAATTTTTCAGGTTTGATGACTAGATTGTATACAATAATTAATAAAGTACCTGGATAATATTGACCTGTGGTTCTTAACCTCAACTAAACATACAATTACATAGGGAGACTTAAAAACAATTATATACCTGGACCCCACTCCTAGATATGGTTTAGAGTGAGAACCATTTTTTTATTGAAATCTAATTAACATATAGTGTTACATTAGTTTCAGATGTATAATATAATGACTTAACAATTTTATACATTACTCAGTGCTCATCAAGATAAATGTACTCTTGATCTCCTTTAATCTGTTTCATTCCCCCCAGCCACCCACCTCCCCTCTGGCAACCACCAATTTGTTTTCTGTACTTGAGAGTCTGCTTTTTGTGCCTTTATTTTTTTCCCTTCTTTGTTCATCTGTTTCTTAAATTCCACATATGAATGAAATCACATGGTATTTGTCTTTCTCTGCCTGACTTATTTCACTTCATCTTATATGCTATAGGTTCATCCATGTTATTGCTAATGGCAAGATCTCTTTCTTTATTTATGCCTGAGTGTGTGTGTGTCTTTTTTCATCCCATTGTGTGTGTATCACTTTTTTTTTTTTTTTTTAGAGAGAGAGTGTGGAGGTTGGGGAAGTTGAGGGGATAGAAAGGGGGATAGAGGGGACCAGAGGGATAGGGAGAGAGAGAGAGAGAATCCTAAGCTGGCTTCATGCTCAGTATGGATCCTGGCACAAGGCTTGATCTCATGACCTTGAGATCATTACCCGAGCAGAAATCAAGAGTTGGATGCTTAACTGACTGAGCCACCCGGGTGCCCTTATACCACATCATCTTTATTCATTCATCTATTTTGCTATGGTAAATAATGCTGCAATAAACAAAGGGTATATATATCTTTTTGGATTAGTGTTTTCTTTCTTTCTTTCTTTTTTTTAGTAAATACCTAGTAGTAGAATTAGTGGATTATATGGTAAGTCTATTTTTGATTTTTTGAGAAACTTCTATACTGTTTTCCACAGTGGCTGCACCAATTCATGTTCCCACCAATGAGGGTTCCTTCTTTTTCACATTTTCACATTTTCACCAACACTTGTTTCGTGTGTGTGTGTGTGTGTGTGTGTATGTGTGTGTGTTTTATTTCAGCCATTCTGACAGATGTAGAATGATATCTCATTGTGGTTTTCAGTTGCATTTCTCTCATGATTAGTGATGTTGGGTATCGTTCTGTGTGTCTGGTGACCATCTGTATGTATTCTTTGGAAAAACATGGGTTCTCTGCCCATTTTTTAACTGGATTGTGTTTTTAGTGTTGAGTTATATAAGTTCTTTATGTATTTTGCAAATAATTTCTCCCATTCAGTAGATTGTCTTTTGGTTTGTTTATGGTTTCCTTCACTATACAAAAACCTTTTAGATTGATGTAGTCTTCATAGTTTAATTTTGCTTTAGTCTCTCTTGTCTGAGGTGACATTATCTCAAAAACTGTTTCTACAGCCAGTATCAAGGAAATCATGGCCTATTTTTTCTTCTAGGAGTTTTATGTTTATCACATTTTGTGTGGAATCCACTTTATATTTTTATTCAACTCTCCCGAGATTAAAATGTGTAGTCATAGTTGAGAATAACTGATACAGAGTACAGATATTATTATGTCTGCTTTGTTCTAGTTTCTAGACTTGCAGGGTTTGTAAATAGGTGATTATATAGATCATAAAGAGTCAGTGTGGAATTAGAAATAATAGCTGTGATTTCCGTGCTGGAGAATTTCAGAACAAAGACAAAAATTTGGTTATTTGTAGGATAAGATATGAAATATGAAGTCAGGTCTGATTTGTGATAGCTAAAAAGCAATATGGAAATTAATACAGATAATCTAGGCAGACCCCAAATGTCCAAAATCATAGCCTTGAATCTTTTGGACTCCTTAGTGTTTAAATACTTTTTGGTCCTTATGAATTTTATTAATGGTTTGGTTGCTTGATTTGGTTTACTCTTTTTTCCTATATTTTGTTACTTTCAGGTAGGCATCTTCATATTCTGAGCACCCAGCCTAGTATCTGGCATATGGCAGAGGCTAAAGAAATAGTAGAGTTTTAGTGCTGAAGTGAATGGATAAATAAAATACAAGGAGAGATTGAATAAATTGATAAATGAAACAGTGAATGAACAAAAGTAAGGAGAGAGGGAGAAAGAGAGAGAATGAACAAAAGAAGGAATGGAATGTGACACTGGACTATGGGGTTCCTGTTTGAACCTCATTACTTTCTAGTAGTGTGACCTTAAGCAAAATACCTATGTTCCTTGCTTCAGTTTCCTTTTCTGTTACAGTAGTTTGTTACAGGGATTAAAAATTTATGCACATCATGTACTTGGAATAGTGACTAGTACATAGTCAGAACTTAACAAATGTTAGTAAAGTGGAGTAATTATTACAAGCCCATGCTTGGAGCCAGAAATCTTACCAGCTATATGTCTTGGGTAAGTAAGTACCTAATAAATGATAGCATTATTATTAGTTGTCATTCTAATGGAAGATACAGTCTTATCTGAGGATCTGGAGACAAATCCAAATTTGAGAATTTGAAGTAAAATGAGGAGTATAATGATCTCTTAGAATGAAAGGAAATAATATTTGCTAGGGCCTCAGATTGGCTGAAGTCTTCCAGAGTCCCTCCCTGAATCAGTGCTTGGTCTAGGATTTATTCATAGAGTTCACAAAGAGACTTCACTATTGGTTTGTGGCATTCCTGATTGATTAGATCTTTATTCTGTTACCTTTTTCACCCTAACATTGCTGACTCACATAGGAAATTTCCAATGAACTATCAGCTCTAGTTCTTTTATTTTTTCTTATTATTTTTTGCTTATGAATGTTTTCCCTGTCTGATTTGTGTTATTTCCTTATTTTTGGTTCTGTATTTCAATAACACTACATTTCTCTTCTCACAGAATGAAATGTTTTATAAAATTTTGCCATTTTATAGATTCTGCCCAATCCTCCACAGAATTATTAAAGCTAGATTATTTACATTATGATTGCAAATCTTGTGTAACTTTTTTGACCAATCAGTAATTTATCTCTAACTGCGGGTACCTGGGTGGCTCAGTTTGTTAAATGTCTGACTTCAGCTCAGGTAATGGTCCCAGGGTCCTGGGATCAAGCCCCACATCAGGCTCTCTGCTCGGTGGGGAGCCTGCTTCTCCCTCTGCCTGGTGCTCCCCTGCTGTTCTCTCTCTCTCTCTCTCTCTCTCTGTCAAATGAATAAAATCTTTAAAAATATATAAAAATAATTTATCTCTAACATAATATTCATAGAACTATTTTAAAAAATGGAATGAAAGGGCTTGGTGTGACCTCTTAAATGCTGATGAGTTTTAAGTATATCTGTGCCTTTAACATCTGGATTTTATTAATGGTAAGATAAATTCCTACCTTTTACTCTTTGGCCTCACCTTTTATTATTTTCTCTAGAGAGATTAATAAGCCATGAGAAGTAAAGTGCGTAAGAGAAAAAGATCTACCTGAAATTCCTTACGAGAGAATCTAGCATTTATGTTTTAGATATAAAAAACATGGGAAAGCATATGTCAAAATGTACAAGTCAAGTGTGGAATTATGTTCATAATAAAGTTTAAGTTATCAGCTTCCATAGTGGCTACAGTTAAGAATACTGTATTGTATATTTGAAATTTGCTAAGAGATCTTAAATGTTGTCACTACAAAAAAGAAATGGTAATTATGTGAGGTAATGGATGCGTGTTAACTACCTTATTGTGGTGATCACAGTATACACATGTATCAAATTGTCATGTTGTGTATCTTATGCTTACACAATATATATCAGATATATCTCAATGAATCTGAGGGAGATTATCAGCTATCAAATATAATAGCCTCTTAGAGCAGGGGGAGGTCAACCAAGTATTAATTCTGCATAGGCAGTGTCCATCTACCTCTAAAATCTTATAATTAACATAGCTCCTAAATCCTCTGGAATGCCTTGTCAAGAAATAGCTGTCCAAGTGGAACTTAATTATTAAGTTATACTAATATAGCACTTTAAGTGCCCTCTGTTCTGTACATCCAACAGGCTTTATCTTACCACTTAAAAGAAACATGAAAATTATTCATTGATGTTTCTTAAACAGCTGTTCTTTTATGGAGTAGAAAGGCAATGTGTAACCACTAAAATATGCTCAAAATCAGCAATAACCATTAAAGTACCATAAAATGCAGACTGAAAATGGGCACATTAGAAATTTAACTAGACTACTATTTTTTAAAAGATATGTTACAGTATTTTAAAATAAATACTAGAGCTAGAAGTAGGATGGAGAAAATATTAACAGTGAAGTCATTTTATTGAGGATTATCAAATACAAAGAGAGACCCATATTTCCAGCATTTACTTGGTAGAAAATGGAAGAACATGTTTAAATTCCTGGCTTTATCTCAAGATTATCTTTAGAAGCAGTAGGACTATGATATGGTAGGGCTTCTGGGACTTCATAAACTTCATTTGGTCTTATTGTAGAATGTATATTTCTACCACTTTTTAAATCTTAATGTGCATTTATAATAATGGTTTCCTTAGTTAACATCAGGTTTTCCTACCATGAAGATAATTTATCTATATTATGCTTTAAAATAGGGCAAAAGGACTCAGTTCTATTTTATATTTATTTTTTTGGAAACATTTTTTTTCATGAGCTTTGTGCAATGATGGCTGAAAATATTGTCTCCATATTTTATTTCTTTTTGAATCCTTACTGTTTTTCCTAAAACTCATTTTACTCATTAATAGAAACTTTCATTCATCCACTCATTCATCCATGCATTCATTTAACAAATCTATTTTTGTGGAAGATGTCCTAAGTCACTAGAGACACAAGTAATCAAAATATTCAGTTAACAAACATCTATCTCATAACCATCATGTGTCAGGCATCATTCTAGGTATTTGTGATACACAAAAAGAAAGCACAAAGGCTCTTTCTGTGCTGAAGCTTATGACCTAGAAATTTGGAGAAGGTTAGCAGATAATAAACAATAAGTTTACCTAAATAAATCATCTAGTATGTCATAAAATGATATTGAAGAAAAGAAAAAGAAAAAAAAATCAGGAATCTTGGGGAGACATGGAGGTAGGAGTAGTTTGCCCTTTTAAATAAAGTGGTCAGGGTTGGCTCCATTGAAACAGTTGAGGTTATTAGCCATGTAGAATACTAGTGAAGAATTTCAGTCAATAAAAAAAAACTCAAGCCAGGCTGCAGTGTCGGAGAGTGATTGACTTATTAGAGGAGCAGCAAGGTTGCCCATGTGGCTAAAGCAAGAGAGCAAGTGGGAGAATAGTAGGAGAGAGGTCAGGGAGGGCAGGGCTTGGAGGGGAGGGCAGGGGAGTAGAAAGTGGGGAGCTGTGGTTATTGCTTGTTATAATATTTTTGGTTTTGTACTGGGTAGGATGGAAAAGGATTGGAGTGTTTGAGCAGAGGAATGACTTGGTGTAACATGATTACCATGTAACAAGATTACCATGGATCATTCTGGCTCTTTTAAAAAGGAAAGTAAGAGGACAAGGTTAGAAACAAAGAGACCAGTTAGAAGATTGTTACAGTAATTCAAGTGGGAGTAGATGACCCAGACATCATGTATTGAACAGGAAAATCCAGCTACAAATCCCAGATGAGGATTGGTATAGAGGATGTCAAAGATCATGCCAGTGCCAATCACCAGAAGTAGGGGCCCATAGATCTTGGCCTACTGCATCTTCTAAGGGTTCAGGAGTTGTCAAAAAAGGATTAGATGCACAGTGTTCCTTGACACACAAAGAGGTCATGGAAATGGGTCCCATTCAGATATGTCACAAGGTAATGTTTAGTATAAGATGTCACATTCAGTATTTGGGGTAAGCTTATATTAGGGGAATTGATTAGGCAAACAAAACATTGAGCCAGGACCGAAAAAAGAGCATGCCACATGTTTATCTGGTAGAGGAAACAGAAAAATCACAGGTTGGGAGACACAAGTGGGTTTAGGATTTTCAAGGGGACCAGTGTAGCTAGAATGGAATAGACTATAGCAAAAGATGGGAGTGGCCATAGATGGGCAGATAATATGGGTTCTTGTGATGATATGGTTTTTTTTTAAGATTTTATTTATTTGTCAGAGAGAGAGCAAGTGCAAGCAGGGGGAGCAGCAGGCAGAGGGAGAAGCAGGCTCCCCACTGAGCAAGGAGCCTGATTGGGGGTACTTGATCCCAGGACCCCAGGATCATGACCTGAGCCAAAGACAGACACTTAACTGATGGAGCCACCCAGGTGTCGCTGATACGGGTTTTTGAGATCATCATAAGACCTTGACTTTTACTTTTTTTTTTTTTGGTCTGCCTTCTCCCGCCTACTTCTTCCCCCTGCTTGTTCTCTCTTTCTCTTGTGCTCTCTCTCAAATAAATAAATAAGTCATTAAAAGAAAACAACGATAAAATTCAAAGAGTATCACAAATAGTATCTTCTCTCTGCCCCATATCATAAATACATAGGCAAAACCTAACTATTTACAAGTCATATAACTGACAAAGGACTTGTATCCAAAATATCTATTTATATAAAATTCTTATAACTCATCAATAAAAAAAAACAAATAACTCAGAAAATGAGTAAAGAATTTGAATAGACATTTCTCCAAAGAAGATATATAAAAGCCAGTAGGCACATGAAAAGATGCTCCTCATCATTAGCCAGTAGGAAGTGCAAATCAAAATGACAAGGAGATACCACTGCATACACACTAGAGTAGCTGTAATTAAGGAGGTCATGTGATGTGGTGAGCACTGGCTGTTATATGCAACTGATGAGTTATTGAACTACATCTGAAATTAATGTAGTATATGTTGGCTAATTGAATTTAATTAAAAGTTTTTTAAAAACCTAAAAAGGCAATAACGAGTTTTGGTGAGAATATGAGAAATTTGAAGTCACATCATTGCTAGTGGGAGTGTACAGTAGTGCAGTAAGTTTGGGAAATAGTACTTCAAAATATTAACATAGAATTACCATATGATCCAGCTATTTTACTCCTAGGAATTCACCCAGAGAATATAAAACATACATCCACACAAAGACTTGTACCCAAATGTTCATAACAGCATTATTTGCAGTAGCCAAAAGGTGAAAACAGGCTAAATGTCTATTACCATATGAATATATATAATTACAGGTAGTATATTCACATGGTGGAATACTATGCAGCAATAAAACCTGGTCATTTGCTATAGCATAAATGGATCTCAGAAACATTAT
Organism: Taxidea taxus jeffersonii; assembly: GCA_003697995.1. Taxonomy (NCBI): domain Eukaryota; kingdom Metazoa; phylum Chordata; class Mammalia; order Carnivora; family Mustelidae; genus Taxidea; species Taxidea taxus. The sequence continues at coordinate 12,604 of RCUC01069235.1, read as the reverse complement.
GCCCAGTGAATAAAGCCAGTCACAAAAGCCTACCTCCTCTTACTCAATTTATGTGAAAGGTACCAAATAGGCAGGTTTATACTGGCAGAAAGTAGTTAAGTGGCAAGTGGCATATAGGGCTAGAAGTGGGGATCAGCTGCAAGTGATTGCTAATGAATAAGGGCTTTCTATTTGGGGTGATGAAAATGTTCTCCAAGTTAGATTATGTGGATAGTACAACTCCTTAGGTCTAGCAAATACTGTTGACATTGATACTTTAAATGGATGAATTTTATGGATACAAATTATATCTCAATAAAGCTATTTAAAATAACTGCTGAAAATAAGTTAAAAAATTAAAAAAAATAACTGCTGAGTTTTCTTTTAATTCAATAATTTGTCATTTCAGTTCAAATGCCACAGTTTATTTTAAAGATAAGTCTACATAACAATGATTTGGAACAAAAGTTATATTATTTTTCTAAGATGTAAATCATAGTTTTTATATGACCATTTACTCTGAAATTATGAAAATATATATTAAGCTCACCATAAATTGTATTTAAGGAGGTTTGCATAGATGAAATAGTACACATTTTTTAAGCATAAACGATTTTTAAACACAGGAAAAAACTGAGGTTTCAAAAACTTTCCCATGGGTAGTCCCAGATTTTGTTGTAGTATATACATCTGTTGCTAAAGGAATTAAAAAGGTTAACATTTTATGTGTTTTATTTTAGTTGCCTGATTACTGTTTATATTTAATTAAATTTTTCTTACCTTGAGCCCATTAAAAATATGCGGTTTTTTAAACAAGATTTTAATGGACCTCAGGTGCACAGAATTGGAATAATCATTTTTCTAATTAGAAAATTAACATGAATCAGTTGACTGACAAATATTTGTTGAATCTGTGTGTGCATATAGTATATTAAGTACACACACACACACACACACACACACACACACACACACCATTCCTGGTACTTGTCTATACCATACAGCATGTATAAGTGTATCCTGTTGATTTACATGTTCCAAGTAAAGGCAATATGGTAAAGGTTTAATGAACTGAACTGGGAATTCAGAGTCCTGCCTTTTAATTCAAATCCTTTCTGTGTAATTACCTGAGTCTCACTTTCTCTCAAGTTCTTTAGGGCTCTAGAATCCTAAGTGTATTTTTTTTCAGTTATATAAAATATTTTCTAAAAGCAAAAATTTGTTTTCTAGTGATTTTTCTAGTTTCTAAAAATTGTTGACTACAGGAAGTCATTCATGCAAGGACATAAAAGTTGTAGTAAAGCTTAAGTCTGCCTTGTTACTTGCGAGTAGTATACAGACTTCAAAGGTATTTTCTATTGTGAAAAAACAAGCAAACCCTATCATATTGTAATCTCAATAATACCAAATTTGGATATAACTGACTGGCAATTGGCTCTGGCTTTGTTTTCTTTTCTTTTCTTTTTTTTTTTTTTAAGATCTTATATATTTATTTGAGAGAGAGAGAGAGAAAGCGGCAGAGGGAGAAGCACCCTCTCTGCAGGAACCCAATGTGGGGCTCAATCCCAGGACCCCAGGATCATGACCTGAGCGAAAGGCAGATGGTCAACTGGCTGAGCCACCCAGGCACCCCTGGCTCTAGCCTTCTTCCCTAAACCAGTTCTCAATCACTGCCTAATGATTGTAAACTGGCTTTTTTCAGTTCAATGTACAGATAGTTGTGTCGTGTATAAAGGTCACTATCAGTACTTTTGGATTTCATGCCCATAAAAATTGTTGGTTTTTCTTTAGCTTCACAGTTCCTCTACTTTGTATGTGACATTGCCTGCCTCAGGGGCAGGTATAACTTTGGAAAGAGTTCTTACTTCTGATCCCAAGCAAGCAGCCATCTCAGCAGTGGGGGGAATAGAGACACCAAAGGAGTATCTGGATCTCAGCAGCATCTCTGACGTTTCTACATGTTTGCAACACCTCCTACTTGTTTTACTAGATTATTAGATGTTCAGTGTCTGCAATATAAGAGTTCAGCAATATCTTCAAGGTATTAGGTCTGTCGACCTGGCATCTTTAGATACCATCTTAAGACTCACTCCATCTTTTCTGCTATTTTAATTTAAAATTTCCAGGCTGTCTCTCCATATGTCGATTATTGAACTTTTTAAGCACTCCTTGCCATTTGTCTGCATTCCCTTTCTCTCTGTTTTCTCTTTCTCACTGTTTTTATGGTATTTTCTGTTCTCCCTCTTTCTCTTGCAGCTAGTCAGTTTTGCTCTAGTATGTCATTTGCATTCCTAAAAGTTACGAGCTAGGTAAAATTGCACAATAAAAAACACGGGGCTTGCGGAAGAATAGGGATTTGTGTCACAACTTTATCAATGACATAAAACAAGGAGGTAGAAAACTAATAAAAAGGCAGCACAGTTTTATAGGTAAAATAGAATTGCACAAATACTATAAATATGACTCTTTACTTGGAAAAAGACCTGAAATTTGGGTGTTGGATGTGTTTTAGGGTTTGTGCATTATGTGAAGTGGTGGAAGGAAAGGTATCTGGAATCAGACAGAAAATTATAACACAGTTGGGGGTGGTTTGACTGAAAGCATCCGGTAAACTGAGGTAATGTTAGATGTTTGAGGAACATGCATGTGTTCATTTTGTGTATTCCTACACAGCTCATTTCAGTTAGTTACGGGTTTCTGGGTTTAGCCACTGATTCTCAGGAGTGAATAGTGCATAAGAAAACACAAAATTTAGAACACAGCATAACCTGTAGAGCTGTTGATCATTATGTTGTACGCCTGAAACTAATGTAACATTGCTTGTCAACTATATTTCAGTTCATTGAAAAAAGAAAACACAAAATTTATATAATTTTCAATTTGTTTCTTGTATCTGTTGTGTTAAATCAGATTCATGTTTTCCAAATAAGCGCTCCAGCAAAAGTAACTACTTTCTTTGCTTTCTCTCATCTTGTTTCTTTTTTTTTTATGTTTATCTTTTTTTTAACTTGGCATTTGTTATTTGCATTTAGATTAAAGCAAAGCACATCAGCATTTTCTTATTTTGACTTAGTTGTGCCCTTTTTCTTTTAGTGCTATTTCTCCCCAGTTGTTGCACTGTCTTCACCACAAAGCTTCTCCAGTGCAGCCAGGCTGTAGGACGTGCTTCTGAAGTCATGGGTCACCCGTTTCTAGGCAGCAAGGGGAGAACTCAAAGTATTTAATTCTTTTCAGCCTCCTTCCTGTGGGTTGTGTGCACTCAGGACTTTTATATTCTTAGCAATACAGATATCAAGGCTGTTTTATGTTATACTTTTATTCCAGCTAGGTCAGATTCACACTGGAAATAACCTTCTTTAAAAGGAAAATGTGTGTAAGTTCTTTTTCTGAGTGTCATTGAAAATAAAACTTGCAAATGCACACAGGATTTGAATAAAAAAATAAAAATAAAAATATTGCAGTTTCTATTTTTTTCTTATTAGTAATAATATACTGTTTATGTAAGTATAATATTGTTTATAATAAATTTTGAATATAATTGATAAAATAATTGCCATTTATTAAATGTTTAGGATACACCAGTGTTTTGTGCTAAGTTAATATATATAATGCGATATGTATGTATATATGTGTATATTATATGTCAATGTATAATGTAAATTAATATAATACAATTAATATAAGTGTGTATTATATGATGTTAATATATTGTTTATCCAATATAATAATAGAATATAAATTAATTAATATATATTATAGTATTATATATATATATATATACAGCTTCCAGTTCAAATGCATCTGCTAACCTATTTGAAAATTATGGATCTACCTTTATATTTAATGTCAATTAAGAGTTTTCCTAGAAACTTAGTTTTTCTTCAGAACTGGAGTTCTTATTTCTCAGTGTGAAAGCTCTATCAGTTTCATTTAAGTTCATGAATTTTAAATTAAAGATGAAGAATATCCTAAGTGCCATTTCTTTTTCCATTTCCTGCAGCGTTTGTCCAATGGCTCTATAGACTCAACTGATGAAACTAGTCAAATAGTCGAACTACAAGAATTGCTTGAAAAGCAAAACTATGAAATGGCTCAAATGAAAGAACGTTTAGCAGCCCTTTCTTCCCGAGTGGGGGAGGTGGAACAGGAAGCAGAGACAGCAAGAAAGGATCTCATTAAAACAGAAGAAATGAACACTAAATATCAAAGGGACATTAGGGAGGTAAGTGATTCATAACACTTTCAGCCTTTGCCTTCTGAATGCTGCTTCTAAATGAAGCTTTCTCCAAATCTCCTCTAATGGCATATAATCTTTACATCTTCTCAGGAGACCATAATTTGGGATGCATTATCTTAGTTTCAAAAGGTGTCCATGAAAGCAAAAATAGTTTACTTCATCAACCTTTAAATATGTATGAAAAGAAAGTTTGGTTTCAAGTCACAGACAGGGGGGTTACTTTTTCATTATAAACTTCTACACTTTGTAATGAATTTTTGCACTTTTAAGCTACTGATTTTAAATAATTTTAGACATGGGTATGAGTAATTTTCATACATTTTAGACATGGGTATGAATTGCTACACTCTTAGCATGTGGGAATACTCAAAATCGCTCCTTTAAATTTTCCCCCTTTTATTTTGGTGTTGTGTCTGTGAGTGTGAATGTATCTGTGTGAATGTGGAGACCTTTCTTTCTCTAGATCTTTGATTCTTCTAAGACATAACATCACTTCATCTGTTTAATAGAGTACTTGAAAATTACTGCAAAAAGATACAAGGAGATGTTTTATTTGTAACATTCCCTAATCATCTTACCAGCTGAGGTGAAATACTTAGAATCTTTCACTTTTCACTCTATTCAATTAAAAAGAAAATTATCTGTATTTGTGGAAATTTTATTTGGTGACCTTTCACCTTTTTCATTTGTACATAGTCTTTTAAATTAAATATTTTTTATCTTGTAAAATATTTTTTGTATATAATTAACTAGTTGTTATTGGATTTGACTCTATTGCATGTATTCAGTTCTTTTCTTCCCATTCCCTCTTGAGCACATTTTACATTCTTTGCCTCTAACATCTCATCAAAACCTTTCTTAACAAAGTCATTGCTAACTTCCACATTGTTGAACTCTGCACTGGATCCAGTTATCACTCTCTGGAGTAATTCTTCACTTGGCTAAAAGCACCTCTACTCTTCTGATTTCCATCCGTCTTTACTTTCTACCCTCATCTCAGGCTCCTCCGTTGGTTCTCCTTCTCCCTAGACTTGCAGTGCCTTCCCTTCTCAATCTACCTTCACTCCCCTGCTAAGTTCATACAGTCTTATGGCTCCAAAAACCACCCACTGCCTTATGACTCTCAATTTATATCGCCAGCATATCCTATGTCCTGACTGCCTGATGCCTGGAAAATTAACATATTCAAGACTATTTTCCTGTTATCCTCCCACCCCAAAGAAACCAGACTTTCTTGTAGTCTTAAACTTTCCAGATGTCCCTAAGGCTATTATCATTAAACCAGACATTTTTTTTTTAAAGGAGATTTTTTTTTAAAGATTTTATTTATTTATTTGTCAGATAGAGAGAGAGCACAGGAGCGAGCACAGGCAGACAGAGTGGCAGGCAGAGGCAGAGGGAGAAGCAGGCTCACTGCTGAGCAAGGAGCCCGATGTGGGACTCGATCCCAGGACGCTGGGATCATGACCTGAGCCAAAGGCAGCCGCTTAACCAACTAAGCCACCCAGGCGTCCCTAAACCAGACATTCTTATAGTCTTACACTTCCAGGTGTCCCTAAGGCCATTATCTTTATCTGGATCAAAAACCTTGGAGCTGTCCTTGTTGGTACCTCTGTTTCACTCACACGGCATTTGATTCAGTCATAAAACCATTATTTCCAGCTCCAACATATATCAATAATGTGACCTCTTTGCACAGTCTTCATGGCTCTTCCTTATTCCACACACCCATCATCTCTCACTGGATTACTACAATAGTCTCGTGACTGGTCCTCCTTCTGCTTTTGACCCACTTCAGTCTACTCAACATGGCTGCCTGAGTGACCTGTTACACTGTAAGTCAGCTCAAGTTAATTTTCTGCTTCAGTGACCATGTACCCTACTTACAACAAAACCAAAGTCCTTGCAGTGGCTTACAAGCCATGTATGATCTCCACTACCACCATCCTGACCTCTTTGAAATTATCTCCTATTCTTTCATTGTAGCCTATTCTGTTCAGTCAAGATGGCCTCTTAAAGTAGCCATATCTATTCTGTTGCATTTTCTTTTCCTTCTTCCTTTTGCTCAAATGTTTTCTTAGTGAAGTGTTCCCTAACTTTGTTATTTGCACATTCTTCCCACTTCTCCCATTTTCTTTGTTTTATCTCACAACCCTTACTGCCATCTGACACAATATGTACTTTACTGATTTACTTGTTTGTCATACACCTCTCTCTCCACTGTGCATAAAGATTCATAAGGGCTGGGATTTTTTTTTTTGTTTTGTTTGCTACTCTATTTTAATCACCTACACAACTACTGGGTATATAATAGGCATTCAAAAACTCTTTGTTGATAGAATGGATATTTATAGGTGTTTGATATCAATATCAGATGGCACAGATGAGATTAGACTGTGTACTAAAACAATATCTACTGTCTTAGGAAAAGATAGATGATCTATAAGTGGCAGAACTGCTCTACTGCCACACAAATGATGGTACTGTGCTCTCTATACCTTTGTATAAATTGATCGTCCAATTATACGTCTCTCATTTTCACTCCTTCCCACAAGCCAAAGTCAAAGAATTTACAAAATAGCTGAAAGGTTTGCCACTCTTCTATACCCCTGTCTGGAAACACTAAGATTTCTGGTTAGTAAAGCATCAAGGCTATTTCTTGAGCTCTTGTTCTTTCTGGTTTCCTTCATTGTCTTGGTCCCAGAGATTTAGCTGTTTTCCTTCTCTCTAGCACTCCTCTCCTACCTCCTCTCTTCATGTTTATCTAATCCAGTGTCACAGGTAGAGCCCCGTACCTTCAGCTCCCCTTCCTTATGGTTTATGTAAAAATAACCCCTTAGTTCTAATAGTCTTTGGATGTAGGTAACAAAGAACTAAGTCAGATGGAAAATATCAATCATATGATGCCAGTGCTCTTTTATGAGGAACCATTTCTAGTTGGTAAGGTGTTCTGCTTTTATATGGAGTTCTTTTAAAATATAATGAATCTCATCAGCTCTAAAATTTTTATGTAGTTATATTTTGGAAGATATTCATGAGAAAAGAATATCTTTCATCATTCACTTCTCAAGGGTGGTCGCAAACAAATGTTTCAAGAGTCAGGCCAGCAATATAAATATATGACACATTGGGCAGGAAACATGCAACATAGGAAGTGATAGAGTTAATGAGGCCTGGACAAGGAACCTATACTCTGTCTGCCTTTCTGGGTATATCATGTGTAGTATGTGTGTGTGTGTGTGTGTGTGTGTGTTAAGGACACTGTCAAGGCCAAGTAGAATATTTCCAAAAAAGTGCAGGTCACAGGCCACAAGGCCCTGGTTCACTGCTAGGAATTTCTGGAGGATCAACTGTGAAAACATTATGGGTGTATTATATTTAATTTCTCTAATCTCTTACATTGCTCCTATCCAGAAGGTACTTGTCATTATCTCCATTTTTCTCAAGTGAGGTAAAGTGACTTGTCAAAGGTATATACACGCCTTCCCTTGTACCCCACTCCTTCCAAACCCCAACATCAGGAAGACACAGAATTAGCCCAGTTTCAAACCTTGTGCTTCTTCCACTACAAGCAGCTTCCAAAATGAACAAAATAGAATCAATTATCAGGGATAACACTAGTATAAAAAATGCAGCCACACTATAACTGCCCCCAAATAATCAATCTGTTGATCTTTCTTTCCAATAAGTAATATGTGAAAATCATGTACTTTAAAAAGGTATCACTTATACTCAAAATTCAAGCCTCTGCTTTTATTTTCCTGACTGATAATGTACTCTTGGGTGATAGACACACAAGGTTTACTAGATTGCAGGTTTTTTAGTAGGAGAATAAAAAGTAATTCTTCTTGGCTACCCCTATAGTGTTGCTAACACAGTGTGTATGTATTGTATAAGCAATGCATATTTGTTGAATTAATTAAGGAAAAATAGGAAATAGGAAAAACTGACGATATAATTAAAAACTGAGTGCATTTTCTTTACATGTGAGGAGAGCCTAATATATCTAAAATTAATTGTGTAAATATATTTCATTAATGGCTTTAGAATATGTTTTTGACATTATTCTTTGTCAAGAAATAAATCTATTTAAAATTTACTTTCATTTGAAGTTTTGTCTTATTTGCTTTTGTCTTTTTTGCTCCTTAAATTGAATGTGACCTATGAGAGTAAGGATCTGGATTAAAGCTAAGTATAGTTCACATATTAGAAAACGTGGATAATCTTATAGCACTTTGCTCTCCACTTTTTTTTTTTAAGATTTTATTTATTTAACAGAGAGAGAAAGAGCACAAGCAAGGGGAGCTACAGAGAGTGAGAGGGAAGGCTCCCCACCTGAGCCAAAAGCAGATGCTTAGCCAGCTGAGCCACCCAGGCACCCCTCGCTCTCCACTTTTTAAACAAGATAGCTACTAATTGGGTATTGGATCATTAAACTAGCTTGTCTTTCCAACTTCCTGTTAAGAGTTCTTTAAAAATTCCTTAGTGATTAAATAAATACATATCAATTTTGTCTTTTCTGTTGTCTAATGGATCTACATTACTGTAGAGCTATATTTATTTGACACAGTAAAATCCATTTTGTATACAAACTTCAGGTCAAGAGATAATTGAATCTTTACACTGTTTTTCTCCTTTTAGGCAGCAGTTTTTAGAGACTAGAAAAAGCTTCCTTTTTTAGAATTTCCAAGTGACATGCAGGGAAAAGATATTTCTCCGACTTGTAAATTCAAAATTTATTTTTGGCAACACAGCTTGCAGTTAAAAATCGAATCTCCCACATGAATCACTGAATCAAAAATGCAGTAGCAAAGTCTGTACAATAACTTCTGTATGCAATGTATGCCATAGAGTCAGATCAGCTAATTAGAGGCACAGTAGTAATTAATAATAAAAAAGGAGCTATTATTTATGGAGTGTGTATTATTCATAAGACCACACAAGGCACTTAAAATGTAGTATCACAACAATGTTATGGGGTAGGGATTAATATGACATACAAAACAGAAAACAAAACAAAAAAGCAAACAAACCAAAAGAAAAAAAGAAAGAAAAAAGTGAATTATGGAAAAGGTAATCAACATTTTTCCATGGTAACTGAGTTAATGAATAGCAAAAACTGGGATTTGAGCTAGTATGTGCTACTCCAGGGCTCATGTTCTCAGGAAACCTGTTTATGTCTTTAACTGAATTTATTGCTGTTACTATTTAGTTAGAAGTTTATATATGTAGGATAGATTCAGAATTTTCTTTTTGGGCTACAAAATCGACATAATGTTCCCAGAATTCTTTGTGAAAATGGAATTAACAGAATACAGTACTCTGAAAGAATCTCTAAGATGATAAACTTTACCCTCAGTGAGCTAAAAAAATAATATTATAGAATTGAAGAAGTCAAAATTTAAAATAAAAGCTTTTCAAATAGTAGCTTTTGTTTGTGTTAGCTAAAATCTAGAGATGTGTAGATAATGTTGAAAAAATTAGTCTAGGTAATTTTTGCCGAATTGTTGGATTAATTGAATTTCAGACATATGATCTTTAATATTAATATAATAACCAAGTAATCTTTAATTGGATCTTGAAGGTCAGTGGGACCCAGAAGAAGGTAATAAAAATGCATTCCAGGTAGAAATGAAGTCACAGAGTGTATTAGTTTCTTAGGACTCCTGTAACAAATTATCACAAATTGCGTGCCTCAAAACAACAGTAATTTATTCTTTCACAGTTCTGGAAGCTCCAAGTCTGAAGTCAAGGTGTCAGCAGAGCCATATGCCCTCTAAAGACTCCAGTGAAGAATTCTTCTTTGCCTCCTCTAGCCTCTGGTGGTTGCTGGCAATCCTTGTGTTCTTGGCTGATAGCAGTGTAACTCTAGTCAGGTTCTCTCTTAACTTTGCATTTTTTTCCTATGTCTGTGTGTCTTCAAATCTGCCTCTCTTTATAAGAATAACAGTCACTGAATTTATGGTCCACCCTAATCTTATGTAATACCATCTTAACTTGATTACACCTGTAAAATCCTATTTACAAATAAGATCACATTCACAGCTCCTAAGTGGACATGAATTTTTTTAGGGGTGTGAGGGGTATGCTGCTCATCCCAGTACCTAGAGAGCTGTCAGGTCATGAAGCTATTTGCTTTCCAAGCTTTGTAGCTCAGATTTTCACTTGATGGGGGGATGGGATTGGGGTGGGGTGAACATATAAAGGTATTTAAGCCAAGAAGCAGTATGATCAGACTGGCATTTAATATTCTCTCTTGGTCAGCAGGTTGGAGAATGTGGAAGCAGGAGAAAGACCAATAGCAAGATACAGGTTAGGCTATTAAGTGGGGAGTTAGGGTGAAGATTTCAAGGATGATTCCAAAAAGAAAATCTGATTTGTGGGTAGGCAGGCATGATGGGTTTCATGGAAGAAATATTGTTTTTAATTGCTTTTAATTTTTATATATACACAACTTTTCAATGTCAAATAATAGTAAGAGGGTATGAATCTAAACATACACACAAACACACAGGTACATATAGAGCACCCGCCTACTTCCCATCTTACTTGCCTGAGATTTTTAACTGCAGTCCTTTAGCTGTTACTGTTTAGTGCTGTTTTCTCTCTTATTTAATCTATGCCTTGCTATTAAATGAGGATTTTAGCTCTTTTATTCTCTCTCTTCCTTTCTTTTCCACCCCCATCCTTCCACTACAATTAACTCAAGATCACATTTAGTATTACCATTATTATGGCTATATAAATAGTTCTCACAACTGATCCAAGTGGTGGTTTCCTGTGATAACATTTCCTATTGTTGTGAAGCTTTTTGTTTTTCTAGGATTTTATTAATTACTTGATATATTAATATGATCAAGTTTTTTAAAACTATGGCGTATCTTCCCACCCACTCTACCAGATTAGTAAATTCTATAATTTCAATTCAGTTATGGTCAGTGGTCAAGCAGATAATTTATCATTCTTTTTCTTATTTTCTTTGAGTCATTCCTTTTTCTTTTGCCATCCACCTCTGGTCTGTACAAGCTTATCTATAAGCCTGCCTCATTGTTTCTGCTACAGTTGTGGGATTTACTTCTACTATCATTTTGAAAATCCAAGACAAAAAGTGATCAAAATCCTGAAAGCAGAAAAAAATATTCTATAAAATCTACAAAATCTAGAGTACAAATAATGATTAAACTTTGAGAGAGGGTAGAACACCTGTTCTGAACTGAAAGCTAGAAGTTAATGATTTGTGCATGTGGTTATCCAGTTGATGGTGAGGGGAGACTGAGACATTGAAGAACTATTTATTTACAGGATTCTGTTTCTTTTGGAAAAATGAAAGAAAATTTATGTGCTCTGTGCATGTGGCAGGAGGCTCTGGGTCCTAAAGGAGAGGACCAAAAGAACTAATTAGGAAGACTAATGAAAGAAATTTGGGTAGTAATACATGGAAACTACCACCATCACATCAATTTTAGGCTCTTTATGCAAAGAAGCTCCTCAAATTATCAGGAAACCACATTGGGTCCATGAAGCTCACCTCCCCCCATCTTTTTTTGTAATTTAAATTCAATTAGCCAACATATAGAACATCATTAGTTTCAGATGTAGAATTCAGTAATTTCTCATTTGCATATAACACTGAGTGCTTATCAATCATCTGCCCTCCTTAATGCCCATTACCCAGTTATCTCATCTCCCTACCCACCTCCCCTCCAACAACCCTCAGTTTCTTTCCCATAGTTAAAAGTCTCTCATGGTTTGTCTCCTTCTCTGATTTCTTCCCGTTCCATTTTCCCTCCCTTCCTCCAGATTCCTCTTATATTCCTCAAATGCATGAAACTATATGGTAATTGTCTTTCTCTGATTGACTTAATTCACTCAGCATAATACCCTTCAGTTCCATACACTTCGGTGTAAATGATAAGATTTCAACCTTTCTGATGGCTGAATAATATCCCATTGTACATATATACCACATCTTCTTTATCCTTTCATCTGTCAATGGGCATCTGAGCTCTTTCCATAGTTAGGCTATTGTGGACATTGTTGCTATAAACATTGGGGTGCAGGTGCTCCTTTAGATCACTACATTTGTATCTTTGGGGTAAATACCTAGTAGTCCAGTCACTGGGCCATATTACTCTACTTTTAGCTTCTTGAGGAAACTTCATACTGTTTTCCAGAGTGGCTGTACCAGTTTGCATTCCTACCAACAATGTAAGAGGGTTCCCCTTTCTCCACATCCTCATCAACATTTATTGTTTGCTGACTTGTTAATTTTATCCATTATGACAGGTGTGAGGTGTTATCTCATTGTGGTTTTGATTTGTATTTCCCTGATGCTGAGTGATATTAGAATTTTTTCATGTGTTTGTTAGACATTTGTATGTCTTCTTT